>PVJS01015750.1:0-38442 GCA_004027185.1 Glis glis | reverse complement strand
CTCACGAAGTTGCGGAGGGCCTCACTAGGTAGAGAGAGAGAGAGAGAGAGAGAGAGAGAGACAGCTGAGGCTGGCCACGAACCCGGATCCTCCAGTCTCTGCCTCCCAAAGTACTGGGATTACAAGCGTGCGCCACCACGCCCAGCCCCCAATCCTATTTTATTTTTATTTTTTGAAACAGGGTCTAGTTAAGTTGCCTGGACTGGTTTTGAACCTGTGATCCTCTGGTCTCAGCCTCCCAAATACTGGGATTATAGGCATGTGCCACCATGTCTGGCTGGTTCTTCTTCTTGTTGTTCTCCTCTTCCTCCTCTTTCTTCTTTTCCTCCTCAGTACTAGGGACTGGACCCAGGGCTACACACATGCTAGGCAAGTACTCTACCAAATGAGCTATATCCCCAGCAACTTTGACTCTGTGTGTGTGTGTGTGTGTGTGTGTGTGTGTGTGTGTGTGTTTGTGTGTGTGTGTAATTGGGGACTGAACCCAGGGGCATTCCACCTCTGAGGGACACCCCCAGCCCTTTACTTTTTTAAATTTTAAAACAGAGTCTTATTCAGCTACCACACTCTGGCTTTGAACCTGCGATCCTCCGGTCTCAGCTCTCAAGTACTGGGATCACAGGAGTGCAGCACTGCGCCTGCCTCACCGCTTTGGCTCCTAATTTGAATCTTCCTCAAGTTGTGTGTGTTCTTCCCAGTGAGCTCTAGTGAGCTCTGCGTTTGGTTCACTAGGCACAGTCCATCCGATTCTCACAAACTGGTGATTCCTTTGAGCTTCCGTTCAAGCTTCCATTATTCCGCCATCAAATTGCTTCTAGGGGTATGATGCGCTGGACGTGATTAGAAGGCCAAGTGAAAAATATTTAGCAGCCTCACATGGCACAGGCCACTCGGACAAAAGGACTTTGTCCATGTGACTTCACACAATGCGAAATCGTGAACTTTTCCTCACCCGGTCAGTGGCTTGCTGCCAGAGTAAACTTAGACGTTGCCCTCTGGCATGAGTCTGAAAATCTTTTTAGTTCTGTTATCTAGAGTTTTTATATTAATACATCAATTAGCATTGAGAAGAACTTAATTATTTTTCATAGATCAAAATTAGATAAGCCCCTAAGATTTGTCTTAAATAACACTACCTTTGGATAGGCTAGACATCTCATTCATTGCTAACATTTTATTTATTTACACAATATGTTGTCACAAGTAGGAAGCAAACAACAGATAAGCACAGGGGAGAACAGTAAGAATGGAAAGAACCAGAGAATAGATTTCAGTTCATTATTCTTTTAAGACAATGCTGTTCTTCCGGGGAACAAGCCTTTTCATTTAAGTTGTCAATGTTAATGAAATAATTAGAAAGGACTGAAGGTGTTTCCGAAGCTCCCATTGCATACTCTGTGCTGTGTTATGTGTTATGGAGAATACAGGAGAGTATAGAACACAGGATCGGCATAGAGCCTGCTTTCAAAGAGACTCCAGTCCTGTGGAGAGTCAAAATAATAAAATTAAGAGAGACGTGGGATCCTAAAGTTAAACGTATGCTTCAGACATTTTGTGTGCTTTTCTTTTTTGGTGCTGAGGATTGACTTCAGGGTCATTCTACCTCTGAGCTACACCTATTTTACTTTTTATTTGGAAACAGGGTCTCACTAAGCTGCTGAGGGCCTCACTAAGTTGCTGAGGCTGGCTGCAAACCCTGTGATCCTCCTGCCTCAGCTTCCTAAGTACTAGGGTTACAGGTATATACCATCACGCCTGGCTAAAATTGTTTATTCTTTTATTTTTACTTTTATTTTTGTGGTAATGGGGATTGAACCCAGAATCATTCTGCCTCTGAGCTACACCCTAAGCCCTATTTTATTTTTATTTTGAAACAGGGTCTTGCTAGTGTGGAGAGTGTCTTTGGATATGCCCTTTTGAATTGTGAATTGCTTGACATAAGTGCTGCCATTTTAAGGCTAATGTGTGTGAGTAAAAAGTAAAACACCCAAAATGATACCCCGGAAGCTTCCCAGGTCTGGCTTGAGTGATAAGATACATTCACCGCTTTCCCCCGGCTGATGCAACCCTAGCACTGGATGTAACTGCACATGCCCAGCCTCAGCTGAAGGCGCATATGCCTACCTAAGATAAGACACCCTCAAACAGTATATAAGGCCCAAGAGAATTAGGCCCAGTGAGCCTCCAGCTCCAAGTCAAGTGAGTTGCCAGACTCCCTGTCATGGTGCTCCATGACTGCTGGTTTGTCTCCCACCAACGGCGACAACCCAAGAACCTGGAGAAGAAAATGCGTTCTGGTAAGTTCCTCCGCTGAACCTCGACTGCGCAGTTAGGGCTCCCATACCTAGTGTGAAGTGTGAAAATAAATTGGTATAAACTCCCATCAGGAGTCTGAATCTAAATTCCGCCATTCTGTAGTTCTCCAACTCTTCCTAGCAGGTGGGGCTCACTCAGAACAGCTAGGTTGATGAGTCTCACTACTTGCCGAGGCTATCCTCAAACCTCTCATCCTCCTGTCTCCCAAGTACTAGGGTTTTGCAGGCATACACCACCACGCCCGGCTAAAATTTTTTAGTTTGAAACAGGTTCTCACTAAGATGCTAAGGGTTTTGCCAAGTTGCTGAAGCTGTCCTCAAGCTTTTGATCATCCTGTCTCAGCCTCCCAAGTACTGGAATTACAGGCATGTGCCACCACACCCGGCTATATGCTTTATCTTTTATCTTCACAACAACCTGGTAAAGAAGATGTTCTCCTTCCCAATTTATGATTCAGGAAGGTGGAGTAGCTTGCCTGAGGCCACTCGGCTAGCAAGTGGCCCAAACAGAATTCACATTTCAGATGTTCTTCACTTTAGAGAATCAAATGTTTAGCACTATGTCCAACCACCACCTATTTTTTTTTTTTTTTTTTTTTGCGGTACCGGGGATTGAACCCAGGGCCATTCTACCTCCGGGCTACACCCCCAGCCCTATTTTTTATTCTTTATTTAGAAACAGGGTCTCACGAAGTTGCAGAGGGCCTCACTCAGTAGCTGAGGCTGGCTGTGAACCCAGATCCTCCGCTCTCAGCCTCCCAAGTACTGGGATTACAAGTGTGTGCCACCACGCCTGGCTCGATCACCACCTATTTCTAGTGCACCAACCACTTTGTTTCCTAGAATAAGTCACCTCACTGTTGAACCTGTTAGTTTACTGGTTTATAAAATGAAGAGGTTTCTCTCCTGGAATGGACATTCATGGTACTATCTTTAGGTAAACCCAGGAAACATGTAGAGTCCAATACGGGGCAGGATATCTAGGCGGGGTCACCAGAGGCCACACTCAGGACCAGGACTCCTGGAGCACCCCACATTCAGCGGGGTACACTGTTTGGATGGACGCAGTGGGAGCAGAGGGTCTCCAGGCTATGGAGCAGGCGGAAGAGCCGCATGAGGCTGGAGCCAGGAGTGCCGCTGGCCCATGGGCTAGACACTGGAAGTCTGGAACAGTGGGATGAAGAGAGATGGGACTGCAGTAGGAGGAGGAGTGGCTGGGTCAAGATGTAGGAGGATCTCCAATATTGGGTGTTTGTGCTTGACTTGGAAAGCTCAGGGAACCATTTCAAGACTCTTGCCAAATCGCTGTGCAACTATTTACTGCTTCCTATCTTGACTCTGATAACTCAGCTGGCTGAGCTGCTGAGACCCTGTAATAGGAAAGGTAACTCTTAGATTCAGAAAGTTTAATGATTTGATAGAGCCTGGAAAGTGATAGGAGCTCACCAATTCTTGGTCAGTGAATGAATAATGTCTGGGAGGCATGAAGGTACACCCATCTGCTCTCACATCACAGAGGCTGGGAGCCAGAGAGCAAGAAAGGGGATTCAAGGACATAAGCACAATCCCCCAGGCCATGCCCCCAGGGATCCACCTCCTCCAGTCACATCTCACTTGCCTAGTTACCACCGAATACATCCATTACAATTTATTTATCCACTGATGAGATTACAACCCGTGTGGTTTAATTATATCAACTTTCAACATCAATACATGAGGTCTTTCTGGGGACTTTCTATATCTAAACCATAACAAGGGGCATTTTAAGTAATGCCTGACTAGCATTCTTCAAACCGTCCACGTTATCAAAAACAAGGAAAGTCTGAGAACAGTCACAGCTAGGAAGACCCTACAGAGGCATGACAACGAAATGCAGTGAGGCATCCTCGAAGGGATCCTGGAACAGAAGGACATTAGGGAAGAACTAAGGAAATAGTATCGATTTTTTTTCTTTTTAATGGTACGGGGATTGAACCCAGGGCCTCGTGCATACATGGAAAGAACTCCATCGCCAGCGCCATATTGGTTCTTTAATTGCGACAAATGTGCCATAATAATGTAAGTTGTTAACACCAGGGGTAACTGAATATGGAGTATTTGGAAATTCTGTAACATCTTTCTTTACAATTTTTCTGTTAGTCTAAAATTGTTTGTATTAGTTTCCTATTGCTGCTGTAACAAATTATCACAAGTTTAGGGCTTAAAGTAGCACAAATTCAGCTGGGTGTGGTGTTGCACACTTGTAATCCCAGTACTTGGGAGGCTGAGACAGGAGGATCACAGGTTCGCGGCCAGCCTCAGCTACTTAGTGAGGCCCTGTTTCCAAATAAAAAATAAAATAGGGCTGGAGGCATAGCTCAGAGGTAGAATGCCTCTTGGTTCAATCCCCGGTACCACACACACACACACACACACACACACACACAGCACAAATTTAGCACAAATTTAATCTCTTATGGTTCTAGGGGGCAGGCATTCAAAATGAGTCCCAAGGATCTACAATAAAAGCATTTGCAGGGCTGGCTTCTTCTGGAGGCTCCAGCGAGATTCCATTTCTCATATTTTGCAGCTTCTGGAGGCTGCCAGTATTACCTGACTTGTGGGAACATCACTCTGATTTCTCCTTCTGCTGTTGTATTGCCTTCTTCTGTCTGAACTTCCTATGTCCCTCTTGAAAGGAAACCAGGAGAGCACAGAGCCCACGTGGATAATCCAGAACATTATCTCCATCATAAAATCCTTGATTTAATTACAACTGCAGAGTACTCTGCCATATAAGATAACATTCCCACATTCCGGAGATTAGAGCATAGACATTTTTGTGGGCCCATCATCCAGTTTACTGTACTATTCTTTGAAAAAGGTTAAAATAAACAAATGTTAGAAAATCTAATTAAGATTAAAAAGGGAGCACACGAATACCAAGGACAAAGAGGATGTGACAGTGGACATAGAGAAGACTATAAAGAATAATACACGAGGATTGTTTTTTGGTTTTGTTTTGCTTTTTTCTGTGTGTTTTTTTTAAATTTTGGACTGGGGATTGAACCTAGGGGCATTCTACCTTCGAGTTACACACCCAACCCTTTTTACTTTTTTATTTTGAAACAGAGTCTTGCTAAGTTGCTGAGGACCTCACTAGTTTCTGAGGCTGGTCTCGAACCTATAATCCTCCTGTCTCATTACAGGTGTGTGCCACCATGCCTGGCTCATGAGTATGAAAAAAATACTTTTCGTTTTTTAGATGAAATACATAGTTTCCTGGGACAACAGGATGCCATGGGAAACATATTAGAAAGACTCAGGAGGTACAAATGGAAAATGTTGTCGAAGGAGGCTCTGGGATGAGATGTTTTTCTAATTGTTATAGCTTCTACCTATTGCGTGCTACTAAGTAATGGACAGAATTAGAATTTCAACCAGCATTTGCCTGGTTTCAAAGCCCGTGTACTTCGCAACATCATTTTGCCTCCTATGAATATATGAATTGATCTCATACTTTTAAGAAGCAGATTTTTCCTATTCTGTATAGTTTATTCCAGAGTGTAGCAAGCAACCCAGCTCATGTTTAAGCCCTCAGTACTATGTAGAACATGCTGTAGAGACAGGCTTTCCTCTTAAGCTGCCTGGTCATGGCCAAGTTAAGAACCCTATGGACCTTGGTTCCTTATCTGCAAAATACAGATAACACTACATCTAATCTGTAAAATTGACATAAGAATTACATGAGAAAACTCATGTATTTAATGCAGTGAAACATGGGATGAGCTTACAAAAGCATACCAATTACCATTATTACTACGGATGATAAAATCTCACAGAGATAGAATAAAAAGAAAGGAACTAATATATATATATATATATATATTTTTTTTTTTTTTTGCAGTACCGGTGATTGAATGCAGGGGCGTTCTACCTCCGCGCTACACCCCCAGCCCTATTTTTTATACTTTATTTTGAAACCGGGTTTCACGAAGTTGCGGAGGGCCTCGCTAAGGAGAGAGAGAGAGAGAGACAGGGAGAGAGAGAGAGAGAGAGAGAGAGACAGGGAGAGAGAGAGAGAGAGAGAGAGAGAGAGAGAGCTGAGGCTGGCCGCGAACCCGGATCCTCCGGTCTCCACCTCCCAAAGTACTGGGATTACAAGCGTGCGCCACCACGCCCGACTGAATATATTTTAAAATTCTAAATAATTTGCTAGCCAGTTGAACTAAGAATATTTGAAAAGAATGATCTGTTACAACCAAGTAGAAAATATCAGTTTGGTTACATCATATCAATTGATCAAATAAGAAAAATCACATGATTATTAAATTTTGAAACATAGTAATGAAAGTACTATAATCATTTTTAATGATAAAAGATCCTTTTTTTACCTATGATTAGAAAAGTAATGCCTTAACACATTGAAGAATATATTACAATAATAGCCCATGTCATTATTTATTGGAAAAATACCAATAGAGACTTATTTATTTATTTATTTGGTACTGGAGATTGAACCCAAGGTCACTCTACCACTGGGCTACATCTCCAGCTTTTATTATATTTTACTTTGAGACAAGGTTTTGCTAAGTTGCTGAGGCAGGCTTCAAATACTTGGATTATGGATGTGTGCCACTACGCCTGGCAACAGAGACATTTTTATTTTTTGGTACTGGGTATTGAACCCAGGGACATTTGACCTCTAAGCTACACCCCCCAGCCCTATTTTATTTTTTATTTTGAAATAGGGTCTCACTAATTTGCTGAGGACCTTGCTAAGTTGCTGAGGCTGGCCTCATACCAGCAATCCTCCTGTCCAACTACTGAGATTATAGGCATGTGCCACCATGCCCATTGAGACATTTTTATTAACATCAGGAATAATAAGGATATCTGTTATCTTCCCTATTGTACAATATTATTGTATAACTTTTGATTATAGCAGAAAACTGAAATAGGAAATGTGATTACTGGAAAAGAGGGAACAAAGTTATCATTATATGCAGATGATATGATTATATACTTAGAAAGACCCTAGAGAATCAGCTAAAAACTAATTAAGAGAGTTGAGCAAGATGAATGAATACGTGTCTAAAAGGGTTTCAAACATACCAGAAACCATCAGAAAATGTAATGAGAAAAAAATCTCTTTCACAATAGCAACAGAAAAATAAAACACCTAGAAATACGAGCTTAATAAGAAATGTGTCAGACCTTTGTGAAAATATCACGGAACTATACCAAGAAACATAAAATAAGACTTAAATAAATGGAAAGACCTACAGTGTGTCTGTGTGGATGATTATAAAGATCTCAGTTTTACCCACCTTAATTTCTAGGCTTAATGCAACCCAATAAACTCTCAATGTGATTTTTTTTTTCCTTTGAGATTTTGGCTGCAAGAATAAATCCATGAAAATAGCAAAAGAAAATGTGGAACAGAAAGCCAAAGGGAAGGGGTAACTCTGAGCATGGATAGAAGATAGACTGCAAATCTACAGCTAAGAGCAGTATTGGGACAAATGTGGATTGATAAAAGAGAATGGCCCTGGAAAAGAAAATATCCTATTATATACAATGGCTTGAAACTCTGCAAAGGTGACATCACAGAACAAAGGAAAGGATGGATTGCTCAATAAAGGGGGTATGGAAAACAAGCTAGATCCGGACCTTCCCCCATGTGTCACACACCGTCATCAGCTCCAAGATGTCTAAAGAATGCGATGTGTGCAGCACAGGAAGCAACACTGATATAGGGAGAAAATAAAGGTGACTCTCAGGAAAAGGTCCCTTTGGTCAAGGAAAAGACCAACAGATTTGACAACATAAAGTTGCAGAGTCTGTATATCAAAACTATCATTTCTTAGTCAGGTGCAGTGGTACACATCTGTAATCCCAGTACTTGGGAGGCTGAGACAGGAGGATCACAGGCTTGAGACCAGCCTTCTCAACTTAGCAAAGCACTAAGCAACTTAGTAAGACCCTGTTTCAAAATGAAAAGGACTGGGGGTATAGCTGGGAGGTGGAATGCCCCTGGGTTCAATCCCCAGTGTCAAAACAAACAAACAAACAAACAAAAACAAACCCAACAACAACAAAAGCCTCATCATTTCTTATAATAAAAAGAAAATATAACAAACCATTAATATTGGAAAACTGTTTGCCACTGGTGACAGGTAAAAAGTAACTTTTGTTTCCAGAAATTTTTATGAATCTTTAAGAAAAAAGACTAACAATTTCATAGAAACAATGGGAAAAATGTATGTGGATAATTTGTGGGGAAGTAATAGATTGTCAATAAAGAAGGAGGAAAGTTCAATTTCCCCTCAAATCTCATATGTATAAACATCACATTTAGCCTATTTAATTGTCAACTCAAGGATAAAGAGGGTCAGGCGGCCACTGTTGTGTAATACCTGGGGAGTGTCCCATGCTGCTGCCTTCCTGGGGTGAAGAGGGGGGCCATTTGGCAGATGCCTCAGGGCGTCTTCTAGAATTCTGTTGTTAGAAATGCAAAAAATATGTTCTTTATATTTATTTATAGTATCAAAACCCAGAAATGACAAATTTTATTGGAATGGTTTAGATTTTGGTACATCGATATTTCTGAGGAGTTCTGATTCTGAAGAAGTTTAATGGTATGGTAAATATTCACAACATAATTTTTAAATAAAAGTAATTTTTAAGTAAAACTGCATCCTACTGAAATCATTTCTGATACTGTGTTAGTCAGCTGTTCATCCCTGTGAACAAAATACCTGACGTGAACAACTTAAAGGAGGAAAGATTTATTTATTTATTTATTCACTTATTTATTTATTTATTTATGGTACTGGGGATTGAACCCAGGGGCATTCTACCTCTGAGTTACACCCCCAGACCTATATTTAATTCTTTATTTTGAAGCAGGGTCTCGCTAAGTTGCGGAGGGCCTCACTAAGTAGCAGAGGCTGACTGCGAACCTGCGATCCTCCTGTCTCAGTCTCCCAAATACTGGGATTACAAGTGTGCGCCACCACGCCCGTCTGAAAGATTTATTTTGACGCATAGTTTCAGAGGTTTCAGTCTATGGGTGAATTGCTCCGTTGCTCCAGGCCTGAGGCGAGGCAGAACATCATGGCGGAAGGCTGTGTCATGGGCAAGCTGCTAAGCTCATCACAGCTAAGAAGCAGAGAGAGAAGAAGGGGCCAGGGACAAGATACAATCCCCAAGGGCATGCCTCCCAAGGACTCACTCCCTGCAACTGGCTTCTACCTTCTACAGTTTCCCCCACCTCCCACTAATGTCCATCAGATTATTAATCTATCAATGGATTAATCCACTGATGAGGTCAGACCTCTCATAATCCTGTCACTTCCTCAAAGCCCACCTCTGGACGTTGCGGCATCGGGGACCAAGCCTTCAACCATGGACCCTTGGGGACATTCTACATCCAAACCATAATGGGGACTTAAGGGACATAATGGGAGTATTTTAGTTAGAATTCTTACATGCATTTTCAATATTTTTATGGGTTTTTTGTGGTACCAGGGATTGAACCCAGGGGCATTTTACCTCCGAGCTACACCCCCAGCTCTATTTTTTATTCTTTATTTTAAACAGGGTCTTACTAAATTGCAGAGGGCTTCACAAAGTAGCTGAGGCTGGCTGCAAACCTTCGATCCTCCGGTCTCAGCCTCCCAAGTACTGGGATTACAAGTGTGCGCCACCACACCCGGCTTACTTTCATGTTTTCTAAATAGGATGCATTGCTTCCAAAATCTAAGAAACAGTGTATGTGGGTCTACATGTATTCAGGATGTAGTATGTGTGATTGATCAGTATGCACTTCAAGGGATTAATCAAACTTTGAAAATCAGAAGGAAATTTCATGGATGTTTCAGGATTTTTAAAAATTTTGAGATATGCAAACCTCTCTCTCTCTCCAAACTCGTTCTCCTTTTTCCAAAAAACACTGTCATGTATGTAGCCCATTTCCCTTATTACCCCATCTTTCTTTGCTTCAAGATAAAGGAATATATTTAAGTTTGGCTTTTATTTTTACAAGTTTATTAAAAGATTTTTAGATTTCACTTGGCTAAAAGTGAAAAGATGTCAGCACGGAATAATTTTTTGTTGCCTAGGTAGCAGAAATGCTAACTACTCTATCAAATGTAAGATTTCTAAATTAGCCTGTGCCCAGATTAAAGTGGTATTTCCAAATGGGTGAAAAGTCAAGAAGACATGGAGATAGCTGAAGAGGAAAATTAGGCAATGACTGGGAATGAAGAGGAAGTGCTGAGTAGATATTCACACGAATGCTTCATGCGACACAACACACATTCTCCTAATCCCACTGTGGCATCTGGGAAATGTTTTGCTAATTTTTAAATTTTCATAACTTTTTTTTGCAGTACTGGGGATTGAGCCCAGGGAATTCTACCTCAGAGCTACACCCCCAGCCCTATTTTTTCTCTACTAAGTTGTGGAGGGCCTCACTAAGTAGCTGAGGCTGGCCGTGAACCTGTGATCCTCCGGTTTTAGCCTCCCAAGTACTGGGATTACAAGTGTGTGCCACCACGCCCGGCTCATAACTTCTTAAAATAGATATAAAGATACAGGATCAAACAGAGATCAATCAATAGTCACCAGTAATTGTACCATCTATAGAAGTCGAATTACTCCCAATTTCTGTTCTCTCTCACCCCCCCAAAAAAAAACCATGCTATTTTTTAAAGATACTTGTTAATTCAGCGGGGTGTGGTGACACATGCCTGTAATTCCAGTACTTGGGTGGCTGAAACAGGAGGATCGCAGGTTTGAGGCCAGAGTGCAGTTATTCAGCAAGATTCTGTTTTAAAATAAAACAATGAAATAGGGCTGGGGGTGTAGCTAAGAGGTAGAATGCCCCTGGATTTGATCCCTAGTACCACAAAAAAAAAAAAAGAAAAGAAATGGAGATGTAACTTAGTGGTAGAAAACCCATGGGTTCAATCTCCAGGAACACACACGCACGCACGGAAGACCTCACTAAGTTGCTGAGACTGGCCGCGAACCTGCGATCCTCCTGTCTCAGCCTCTGAAGTACTGAGATTACAAGCGTGTGCCACCACATCTGGCTCCAACAAAAAGTTTTTAAACAAATATTTATTAAATATCTACTCGGTGTCTAACAGAATTCTTGACATACGACAGTGAACAAAACAGATCAAAATCCCTGCCCGCTGGGAACTAAAATTCTGGTCATGAATGAGGGGGAAAAAAGGTAGGTGGATTGTTCAGCATTTAAAAGGTTAATATGCGGCCGGGCGTGGTGGTGCATGCTTGTAATCCCAGTACTTGGGAGACCTGAGGATCCCGGTTTGCGGCCAGCCTCAGCTACTTAGTGAGGCCCTCTGCAACTTCGTGAGACCCGGTTTCAAAATTAAGTATAAAAAATAGGGCCGGGGGTGTAGCTCAGAGGTAAAACGCCCCTGGGTTCAATCCCCGGTACCGCAAAAATAAAATAATAAAATAAAATAAAATAAAATAAAATAAAAGGTTAATATGAGCTATGGACAAAAAAATAAGGCAGGTGAGAAAGAGGAGACTTCGTGCAGGGGTAGGTGTGCAGCTTTGATTCTGTTTGGTTAGAAAAGGCTTCACTCTGAGCATGAGTTTTGTACAAAGACTAGAGAATCACAAAATTCCTATTCAAATACCTACTGGGTGCGAAGAAAGTTAGTGAATGGTAATACACACCTAGGCAAAGTTTTATGAAATGTGGGATGTGAAATCATAGGATTTTTTAAGGAGTGGGAGCAGGATTGGAGGACTGGGAGAAAGCTCCCATATTAACGGATAAGATCAGTCTGGTGTGGTGGCACACCCCTGTGTGAGGCTGACACAGGAGGATCACAGGTTTGAGGACATTTAAAAGGTTAATATGTTGTGAGACTCTCAGCAACCTAGCGAGATCCTGTTTCAAAACAAAAAATAAAAAAGGACTGGGAGATAGAATGCCCCTGGGTTCAATCCCCAGTACCACAAAAACAAAAACAACAGTAACAGAAAAACAAATAGATGAGATCCAAATTGGAATAAAAAATTTCAACAGTAACAATGAATACTAAAAAGAAGTCTTTGAATTATTCAGGAAAGTGCCTTCAATCTAAAATATAGTGCTCAGACAAGTGATCAATCCGGTAATAAAACATATTCAGATATACCAGTACATTGAGAAACTATCTCCCATGAATCTTTCTTAAGAAGTTACTTGAGGGCGGGCTCCTCAATCAACTGAGAGTATAAATTAAGAGTACTGATGGAAAAATAAGTTGTGGTGTATTCGATAGAGGAAATTTAAGATTTTTATGGCCCAATGTATATCAGGTACTATTGAACCGATTCAACTATAAAGATAAATAAATTCTCTCCCAGTAAAGGTGACATCCTCTTAGGAATTCACAGATAGAATCTGGCAAAGGGAGATAGGCAGATGATGACTACATTCCATAAGGTGTTTTAGGTGCTGTGACAGAAATATGTGCTGGGTCCATAAGGGACACCAAGCAGGAGTGGCCCATTCTGTTTGTGGGAAGATAAGTTCAAGGACTGACTGAGGGAGGGACGGGGTGAGAATGTGCTGACTTGGAAAAGAGTTCACCTTCATGTCTTTGGAGATACAATCATTCTGTAGAGAATCTAGCCTAGGGAAGTAATCCTAAAGAAAAGAATTAAGCATATATATGTAAACCATATAATATAGCTATATAAATATAGTACATAATATTATATTATATTATATGATCTATAACTATAATATACAATTATATATTACATATATAGGTATAGTTAAAAACATTTTTTGGTGAAATAGCTTTGAAAATATCTTATAGGGGCCACACCCAATTAATCCCCAATCTTTTTTTTTTTTTTGCCGAACTAGGGATGGAACCCCGGGCATTCTACCTCCAAGCTACACCCTCAGCCTTATTTTTTTATTCTTTATTTTGAAACAGGGTCTCACTAAGTTGCACAGGGCCTGACTAAGTAGCTGAGACTGGCTGCGAACCTGCGATCCTGCGATCCTCCTGTCTCAGCCTCCCAAGTACTGGGATTACAAACATGCACCACCACGCCCAGCTTAATCCCCAATTTTGAATAACTGAGCTCATACAATTTTTTCATCAGTAGATCAGAGAAGATAATGCTTCCTTTAAGGATTATAGTGAGAATTAGAAATAATATAAAGACAGGTCTTAGCATATAATAAACACCTGTTTAGGTTGCTAGGATGATGATGGTGATGATGATGATAATGATGATGATGACGACAATGATGACGACAATGACAATTTGTAGACAATTCTTTGCACTGGTGCAGAAAAATTGAGACTGAATGTGGCACTATACACGCTGCCCTTTCAAGAGAACCACAAAAGGAAGAGGGCATGAGCCTCACAGACCAGTCCAGCTTTCTTGTTTTATTATAGAGGAAACTGAGGCATGGGGAAGTTCAATGATTTGTCTTCTATTCTCCATAAAAGTCTGCATGGAACTTCAGGACATTTCCTAGAAAAGAGAATTGTGTATCTTCAAGCAAGAAAAGCTGGTGAATTTGAGAGCCTTTCACATTTCCTAAGTCACTTAAATCATGTGTCAGCGAAGTTCTACTTACATATTGCCGACCCAGCACACTTCAGGAGTCTTTTCTCTTTGCCTGAAATCAGTTATTAATCCAATCAGTCATAGTACTGATTGTTCTAGGAGGGAAAATCAGAATAATCAAAACTTAAGTGTTGGGGGTACAAACTCTGTCTAGATCAATGTGATGTTTATTTTATTTTTTTTTGGTACTGAAGATTAAACCAAGGGGCATTCTACCTCCAAGGTACACCCCCAGCCCTTTTTATTTTTTTTTATTTTGAAACAGGGTCTTGCTAAATTGCTGAGACTGGCCTCAAACCTGCAATCTTCCTGTCTGAGCCTCCCAAGTACTGGGATTCCAGGCATGCACCTCTGTGCCTGGCTGATGTTTTCCTTCTTTTCATCATTTCATAATGATGTTAGACACTTCCTCGTATAATTCCATAATTTGCTGCGTACCACAGTTGGTAAGAAGGTTAAGGGAAATGTTGGTGTAATAGTCAGGACATGCCAAAGGGAAAACACTTCCGGGTGTGGTGGCGCACGCTTGTAATCCCAGTACTTTGGGAGGCGGAGACCGGAGGATCTGGGTTCGTGGCCAGCCTCAGCTCTCTCTCTCCCTCCCTGTCTCTCTCTCTCTCTCTCTCTCTCTCTCTCTCTCTCCTTAGTGAGGCCCTCCGCAACTTCGTGAGACCCAGTTTCAAAATAAAGTATAAAAAAAAAATAGGGCCGGGGGTGGAGCGCGGAGGTAGAACGCCCCTGCGTTCAATCCCCAGTACCGCAAAAAAAAAAAACAAAAAACAAAGGGAAAACACTGAAAGTCCTATCACTTTTTCTTTTGCTGCATCTGAAAAATAGGGAGGAAACTAACTTTTGTCAGCATTAGCCCAGAACCACAGTTGGGGTCTATGTACCTCACTGGCATAATGATGATCTTTTCGTTACAGTCCTGTAGTCAAAGGCAGGAAGCATTTAATAAGTGTGTCTGTCATGCACATCCTTTCTCTCACCCTGTGTCCTGTTCCAGAGGAATTCTGCTGCTTCTGTCAAAGCCTCCTTCCTCCAGTGTGCGAAAAAAATAGATGACCTTACATTCTTTGAACTTCAGTTTTCTTAGTTCTAAATGTAGGATATTAATATCTTTATTAAAGGTTTGCTGAGATAATTTAATCAGATAATCTAAATAGTGAAGGCTATTGGTCATGTATGTATAAAATAATACCTTCTTGTCTCTCCTTCCCTGGCTGCCTTCCACCTCCTTTGTTCCCCCCATTCTTCCCCCTCCTTTCTTCCTCTTTTTACTCTTAATTCCACACTACCCAAAGAGTACTCCCAGGACCCTACAATGACCAGGGGCCACATTAGCCATACTATTTTGTGGATATGCCTTCCATTTTGGGAACTAGAGAAGCATCAAGTCTGGACGAAGATCCTGCCATCTCTAAAACTCTACAAGTCTTTTTTTGTGGAACTAGACCATCCAGTGTGCAAGGTACATGTGTTCCTATAGATAGTTTTTAATTTTTATTTTTTTTCTTTGGGACTTGGACTTTAAATTGTTTCTAACCAAAATCACCATTTATTCCCTTCTCTTAAGAGAGACCTAGAAAGCTGCTGGCTGGGATAGAACACACATCCCCGATGTCATCTTTCATATGGTTCTGAAGGCAGAAACTCAGGGTTGATTCATATTTCTTTATTTTCTAAAGAGAAGGATGGATGCTCCCTGGATCTTTTTACCTATGGCAGATTTGGTCTTGAAATAATTCTTCAAAGAGATATATCTTGAGAAACAACCAGGAAGTTTAATGTCAGTGGGGTGTATTTGTCAGTGGGTTTTCCATTATATCAAATTCCCATTGAACCACCAATATTGTGCCATGGTATTCAGTGTTTCATTATTCCTTTTCTCCTAGGATTTGGAGACCTGAAGATACAAAACAAAACCAACAGAGAAGGAGAATGTCTCAGGGCTTTTTTTGAAGTAGGAAAAGTATCTGTTTAGGTTAATAGTAGGTTTCTTTTATTAGCCAATCGTTCCAGGGAAAGAACATAGACTCGAATCCATCATGACAGCAAAAGAAGCGTCATGAGCTTGAGAAATCAAAGAGAAAGACAGAAAAGGGAGAAGAAAAGGAGAAAGCGGAACCGGCGGAGTGAAGATGGATTCCCTCCTGTCTCACAGGCATAAGAGTTCTCAAGCACCGACACGTGAGTTTTGCCGAGCAGAGACTTCTAGGCTCACAGAGAATATCGTTTACCTTCTGCTTACACTAGGTGATTAATCAGCTTAACTTAATGTCAGAGTGAGAGCTTAGGTTTTGGCTGGGCCATTGCTATTTATTTCATTTCTAATGCTTTTATTGGTGCATTGTAATTACACATCATCGTAAGACTCAAAGTGCACACATCACTTGACGTATTTCCCTTTGTACCCCACCCCACTCCCCCTTCCTCTCTCCCCATACATGTTGGTGAGACTGGTGATGGTACCTTCATGCCACTGCTCTTTAAGTGATACACATAATATAGAAGGAGGAAAATATGATAATACAAAGTACTGAACTACTGAAAGAAAATAAGGCGGGGGGCAGGGGAGAGGCTGAGGGTACCAAAGTACTGTTCACCCAGCACTAAGTTTTCCTGGGGTCCCTTCTGTTTCCCCACCTCTCCAGCCCCAGCATGAGTTACCAAAGTCCTTTCTGAAGGAAGATAGTCTCAGTTACAGTTCTACCCAAGCATTCATATAATCAGAATGACCTGTCCTGATGAATAAACAAAATGTGATTTACCCAATAGGTACTGTTCGCCTTCAAAAGAAAGGACATTCTGACACGTGCCGACAACAGGGATGAACCCTGAGAACGTTACGCTAAGTAAAATAAGCCAGTCATGAAAAGACAAATACTGCATGATTACATGTCTATGAGATACCTAGAGTTGTTAAATTCATGCAGAGAGAGAAAGTAGAAGGTGTTGGCGAAGGGCTGGGGCAACGGGAGGGGACAGGGACTTAGTGTTTAATGGGCACAGAGTTGCAGTTGGTGAGATGAAAAGAGTTCTGTGGATAGATAGTGGTGAAGCATACACAACAACATGAAGGTACTTAATACCACTAAATTGTACACTTAAAAATGGTTCAGATGGTAAATTGCATTTCTGTATATTTTATAATGATAATGATAATAATAAACAACCTGGGCAGGTAATAAGTAATTATCTACTATTTATTAATTATACATTATCTTCCCAGGTAATAATAAATGATAATAAATAATTTATTATTACTTGCCTAGGTAATTTGTTATTATTACCTGAGGAACAATGATGAAGAAAATTTCTTCACAGAAAATAAGCTGCCTCACTGGGCATGGTGGCACCCACCTGTAATCCTAGTACTTGGGAGGCTGAGACAAGAGGATTGCAGGTTTGAGGACAGCCTTAGCAACTTAGTGAGGCCTTCATCAACCTAGTGAGACTCTGTTTCAAAATAAAAAATAAAATAGGGCTGGGGGTGTAGCTCGGAGGTGGAGTGCCCCTGGGTTCAGTCTTTAGCACTCCCCATCCCCCACATACACACAAAAGAAGCTGCCTCTGGATGAACTATAACATAGAAAAGTAGAGAAGAATATTATCATAAAAGGTTCTTTCTGGGTTATGTTAATGTTCTCTTGTTCAGCAAAACTCTGTAGGGCAAATATCACCAGGAAACCGGGGCTCCAAGGTTACTAGCTAAGGAATTTGATACCGAGTGTGACAAAGCCCACACTCCAGTCTCCACTGCACTTCCTTTAAGGGCTAGTTTTCACTCACTTTGAAATACTGAAGATCATGACTCTGTATGTAGGACTATTTAGGAACAGGCGAACATGGCTCAGTTGTAAGAAGAGAAAGCTGGGAGAAATGATTGCTACCAAGATGAGAGGGCTAGATAATCTATGGTGGGATGAGGAAGATCCTGTGACTCCTGGAGATTTGGGGTTTCCTTTTTCCTTGGATTTCTCAAGTTGAAAGGTTAGCCATATACAACATGCTCACTTTTTACCTATGCTTCCGATGCAGGCAAAAGACAAAATGAGGCCAAAGCTAGCCTTTTCTAGATGTTCTTATGATAATGGAGGGTTCAGCATGAGCTTTAATAAAAGCACAGTTCAAAATTGAATTAAAACCTTAGGGAGAAGGGTTTCACCTTATCTATCACCTTAACAATATCAACTATATTCTGATTGTCTTAATGAAATAAGTAGATTGTCCCTGATAGAAAGAGCACTGGTATTGGAGTCATTGGAATGAGGTTTGATCGGTCATTAGCTGCTTCTAATTATGTCACTTTGAACTCCTCTCTTGGTCTCTCTGGGCCTTTTCCGAATACATAAAGCAGGGACAATAATGCCTATTGTATAAGATTTAATAATCTTGTATATTAGGAATGAATTACATTTATTAAGACAGTATATGTTGTTGGGTGTGGTGGCTGCATGCCTGTAATCCCAGTACTTGAGAGACTGAGACAGGAGGATTGCAGGTTTGAGGACAGTCTCAGCATGTAGCAAGACTCTTAGCAACCTAGAAAGACCCTGTTTCAAAACAAAACAAAAAATAAATAAATAAAAGGGGCTGAGATTGTAGCTCGGAGGTAAAATACTCCTGGGTTCAAACCCCAGTAAAAAAAACACACACACACACACACACACACACACACACACATGCACGCACACAAGATAGTATATGTTAAAGTGCTTGGCATATTTTGATTTAATAGATAATTGTTGATAATTCAGTGTGAAAATATTTTTATTATTTTACTTTTATTTTTAAATTGTTTAAGTAACTGGTTTTCTTTTTTTTTTTTTTTGCGGTACCGGGGATTGAACGCAGGGGCGTTCTACCTCCGCACTACGCCCCCGGCCGTATTTTTTATACTTTATTTTGAAACCGGGTCTCACGAAGTTGCGGAGGGCCTCCCTAAGGAGAGACAGAGAGACAGAGAGAGAGACAGAGAGAGAGCAAGAGAGCTGAGGCTGGCCGCGAACCCGGATCCTCCGGTCTCTGCCTTCCAAAGTACTGGGATTACAAGCGTGTGCCACCACGCCCGGCTGTTTAAGTAACTGGTTTTCTGTGTGTCCAAACAAGGCAAGCAAGTTCCGGCCACACCAGATCTCAGATAAAGCTGCTGGTGAGGAAGGGAAATATTTAATAAGAAATTAAACCTTTCCAAGCTTTGAAGCACAGGGGCAACTGGAAGGATCTTAACACCAGATGGAGAATAAACAAAATAAGATGGTGTCCTGCTATTGTCTTGCACTTGAGGCTGATTAAAATAGCTCCCCATTTAAAATCTCTAGGATAACTGATGGGTGTTAGCTAGGCATGTTTATAAGAGAAATACTTCCAGCACATTTTATTTACCAGAATTCCACATGCATGGCAAAGTGAAATAGTTCACTCGACTTGAGCCGGGGAGTAATTGGGCGGATTCAGAACACATCTGTTAAAAGTGAGATTAATAATTAAAATATAAAGCCACCGATTCTTTTAAAGCTACAATTATTGGCTTCAGTAAAGGGAAAACTCTGAGCAACCGATCTTTACAGTCTCTCATCAAGCATTTTTATTTATTTATTTATTTTTTTTTTCAGTAAATGAGGGTGGGTCAGAAAACTAGTTTTGAAGTCCTGGTCAGAACTGTCAGTCAATACTATACCAGGTGGGGGGTGAGCTGGAGAATGGACAAGCCTGTGCTTTTATTTCTTTCTTGTGCAGTGTCCTATATCTCTCTGTCCCCCGCGTGTACATAAGCTTTGAGATAGGCGGAGTCACAGATTCCGCCGAGTGCTGACAGGTCATCTTCCATCTTGCTAATTACTCACCCTACTTCATGGAGTGGGAAACCAGAGTCGAGTAGGAAAATCATACCAACTCTGCAGAAATCAGAGAAAACAGGTATTTAGTTCTGAAGTGTGTATTTGTGTGCATGCTTATCATGGTGGAAATCGTTAGCTATTTGCTGGTGGTATGTTTTGCTTTATTGCCCTCCTGGAAAAAAAAATAACACTACAGAGTATTGAAAGTGTAGGGCAGAGTCAGCCGATCAGTGGCGTTAAGAGAGCAGAAGCCAGCACTTCGCAGCCTCTTGGCCAAGATGAACGGTAAGAGAGAGGAAGTGGTGCCCTGCCCTGCTCGTCAATGTGAACGTTTAGGCACACTGGACCTCTGGGTTAAAGAGGGTTTTAACATTCTCAAAGACAAAAGAGAAGAATGTATATTTGCTCCTTTGTTAATGGACATTTCACATTGGTGCAAATTATAGGGGATGAAGACTCAGGTGTCAAATAAGTTTTCTATGGGTTTAGGGTGAAATTGTGAAATATTTACTTATTTATAACAGCACTTAAGATCAACTGAAATTTGGTATCCTCTTACTGGCTATTTTTTGTGTGAATTGACTCTCTTACTTCCTAGGAGTCACAGGGAGGGAAGCAAGCAAGAAGTCAAAACTATGGGCATTTCCCCAAGATATCTTTTTTTTTTTTTTTTTGTAATTGGAATTGAACTCAGGGGCATTCTACCTCTGAGCTACAACCCCAACCCCAGCCCTTTTTATTTTTTATTTTGAAACAGGGGTCTTGCTAACCCTTGAACCTATGATCCTCTTGTCTCAGCCTCCCAAGTACTGGAATTATAGGTATGTGCCACCATGCCCGGATACAGATACCTAATTTATATAAGCAAATGTTTCTGATAAGCTGGGCATGGTGATGCATGCCTGTAATTCCAGTACTTGGGAGGCTGAGACAGGAGGATAGTAGATTCAAGGCCAGCCTCAGTAACTTAGCGAGACCCTCCACAACTTAGTGAGACCCTGTTTCAAGACAAAAAATAAAGTAGGACTGGGGGTGTAGCTCAAAGGTAAATGCCCCTGAGTTCAATCCCCAAGTACCACACACACACACACACACAAATGTTCTTGATCAAATCAGACTCCTCTTTTCCTTCTTTCCCTGCCTGTTTCACGTCCAGATGCTGATGATGAGACAGTCCTGGACCTGAGATGGATGCGATCCATTAATTTGATTTTCTAAGTCATTTGGAATTTGCTGTCTACCCAAATACCAGTGATGATTTGCATGTGGTAAAAAGCCAGTCATAAGGAAATGATTCCATCTACTTCATGTTATTCTTCCCCTTCATTTACCTGGCTGCTTAATTGCACATTTATTCCATTCTAACCCAAGACCTACACCTTAGCCCCATTCTCTTAGCCCTCTCTCAACCCTCTCTGGCAGCTCTCATTTTTTTTCCTAGTCTATTATTTATTTATTTATTTATTTATTATCTATCTATTTATTTGTACTGGGGATTGAACCCAGAGGCATTCTACCTCTGAGCTACACCCTCCGCCCTATTGTATTTTTATTTTGAAACAGGGTCTCACTAAGTTGCTAAGGATCTTGCTAAGTTGCTGAGGCTCTCCTCAAACCTGCAATCCTCCTGTCGCAGCCTCCCAAGCACTGAGATTACAGGTGTGCACACCACGCCCGGCTTATCTTACATTTAAACAGACTTCCATGATTCCCTTTTCACACCCCTGAAAATCTGTGTTTCCCACTAGTTGCCAAATGATGAAACTTAATGTCACCAGTTTTTTTATGTTAACTGCTCATTCCTTATTGTAGTTTGATATTGTTATTCAACTACTGTAAATAAATGCTCATTAACAAAATGTCAATTGGCTTGAAAGACAGCTGCAGATGGCTTTTACTTTTCCCAAACAGTTTCATCTTGATCAGCAACAGACGAAGAGCCACCATATCTGACAAGGCAGCAATCCATTATGGCTCCAACATACGCATTTTAAATGAGGCTCGGCGCAATGTCTACGGAATGATATGTTTAATTCACTTAATGCCTAATGCGGTTACGATCTTTGGGTTTCATTGGATGGATTCTAAATATAGTTCAACGATACTTTTTAAAGGAACACTTTCTCACAAAAGAGAGGGAAGAATTGCAACTGGTATATGAATAAATTTGCATAGAATCGCTTCATATTTTTCTCATTTTGAGGCATTTTTGTATAAAAGTGTAGGCTCGAAAAAGAAATAACCCAGTTAGGCATGGTAGCGCACACCTGTAATCCTAGTACTTGGGAGGCTGAGACAGGAGGATCACAGGTTTGGGATGGCCTCAGCAACTTAGCAAGGCCCTCCACAACTTAGCGAGACCCCATTTTTAAATAAAAAATAAAATAGAGATGGAGGTGTAGCTCAGAGGTAGAATATACCCTGGTTCAATCTCCAGTACCACACAAAAGGAGGAGGAGGAGGAGGAGGAGGAGGAGGAGGAGGAGAGGAAGAAAGGGAGGAAGGGAGGAAGGGAGGAAGGAAGGAAGGAAGGAAGGGAGGGAGGGAGGAAGGAAGGAAGGAGAGTTCAGGGTGCCAAGGAAGGCAAGACCCCAGGACCTGAGATCTCTGAGGGAAGAGAGAATAGAGAAAACTTTGGTTTTCACCTAGAGGGACTTGTTAAATTGGTAAGGAACACAGGCAAGAGGCTAAGAAGGTTAAAGTAGAAGGTGGAAACCACAAAAGCGTTTGAGGCAGTCTCATGGGGGTAAGGAGAGAGAAATGGAGCCCAGGACCTGCCCAGGAGGAGGAGCTGGAGTAAGTGCCCTAGGCTCTCAGTTGGTGCCAGAGGTACACCAAGCCTTCCAAAGGCTGCAACTGGCCTGAAGCAGCTCAGTCCCTGTTGTAATCGATGTAGCCTCCTGTACTACAGCTGTCTGTAGAGGACAGAATAAATCCTCTCCGGAGAAAGACAACAGAATCCCAAACCTATCCAAGTTTTTATAATCAATGTTATGCATTTAATAAAATATTACTGGACAAACCAAGAAGTAGAATTAAAAACAAAAACAGACAACAGGAACAGATCCAGCTTTAACCAAGATATTAGAATTAGGAGATTAGAATTTTTAAAAAATTGATTGATATGTCCAACGGGGGAAAAATTGTCAAGAGAGGGAATTTGACTGGAGAACTGAAATCTCTAAGAGCGTCAAAGGGAGCTTCTAGCACTGATGCACACCCTAACTGAAGATGGGGTCTTTATGAAAGGTTTTACCGCATGTTGAACACCAAGAGGAGGATGCATGAACTGGAAGATGTGTCACTTAAAATATTCGAGTTGGTGTACAGAGAGCAAAAGGAAGAAAAGGCAGAAATAACATAAGTGCTATAAAGAACTCAGAGAAAAGATTCAGACACGTGTAACTGGAGTCACAGAAGGGGAGGAGAGAGATAATAGTACAGAAGCAGCATTTGGTGAGAAAATTGCTGAGATTATCATGGCTCCAAACTCCAAGCTGCGCAAATACAAAGGAAACCAATTTCTGCAAAACAGAATCTTAAAAGTCCCCAGAGAAAAAAGACACATTACCTTTACAGGAGCATCAATAAGATCGACAGCTATTTTTTCAAAAGAGAACTAAGAGCTGGGAGGCAGCGCGATGATGCCTTTAAAGTGCCCAAAGAAAAGACAAAAACAGAAAACCTCCACCAACCTTAAATTGTTTATCTTGTAAAAATATCCTTCAAAGGTAAGAGTAAAATATATGTCTTTTTACATAAGCAAAAACAGAGAATTCATCACAAGGGCACCTGCTCTAAAAGAAGCGCTAAAAATAACTCTTGTGTCTTCAGAAGTTATCCCAGAAATCCAAGAAAGAATGAAGACTAAGACAAAGAGTAAGTGGTAAATCTAATGCACAATTACTATCTTGAATGGCTAAAATATATACAAAAAAATCATGCAAACTCTACAACAAAATCAGGAGGAGGGGTGTTATGAGCGTTAAAGCATTCCGTAATCTATTATAGGAAGCAAAAATAAGTAAATAAAACATTCGGTTGAATTGGTCAAGCTGGTCCTTCGATCCTTGTGAAGGCTGCTGGATGGAGCTCAGCCAAAGTGAAGTTAGTTACAAGGAGGTAAGAACAAACTGAAAAAGAAGGTAAGAACTCAAATTCCAGGGTGACAGATCAAGTGAATTTGGCCCTAAGACCAAATTCCTAGATAGGGCAAAGGTATCAATGTCCTGGTTGTCTAATGGGGAGTTTGTAGGTGAGGGACAGAAAGCAGCTCCAAAACTGGATTGAAAAATACCAATTTAACATGGGGAAGAAAAGAAGACGAATTTCCCCTTCAGCATTAGCAGTATAAATGCATATTACTACAAAGTTGGCCATGTATTGACATCGGTGGGATTTTAGGTCCAAGGAAATAAACGTGCCATGTATTGAGCACTTGTTCATTGTGGAATATGGGGTACATCTGCAAAACTGGAGTTTCTATTATCTAATTTTTTCTTTTATTGTGTTTAATCTACTACTGAAAATATAAAGTTTTAAATTTTTGACTGTTTCATTTTCCCTTTTTAGATAGAAATTCTATTGATCCTTTAAAGAAAAATCTCCAATGCCTTTTTTTAATGGTTCTCTGCTACCAAACCTCATTTTGTTTTTTTCCTTTAAGAACTGTAAACACTCTGGCTTTATAACCTGTGTCTGATCATTCTAGCAAGCTAAAGTATTCGTGAATCTGTTTACCTAACATCATGGTATTTTGTTTGTGTACCTAGTTTTTTGGGTTTTGCTATATGATGAGTCCCTTTCCTTGGAAAATCATTTGTAGGAGCCTTTAAGGCCCAAGATGAAGTAAATGTACTTGCTCCTAGAAAAGATTTATATTTGTTCCTGAAACGTCTAGAGGAAATACCACCTTAATGTTCAATTCAAGGCTTGAGGGTCTTTGATGGGAGGGAAGTCTTCTGCTTTTTTGCAAGAAAGCTATGTCACTTCTGTCTCTCTTTTACTCCAGGAATTATTGCTTTGAGGTTCATTATTGCACAGATGAATTCTTAATATGCGCTGGACTTTGGTTACTGTCCTGATAACTCCTTGAAATCATCAAAATGAAAGTTCAGTTTTTCCAAGATCAGCAAATGTATCAGGGCAAACGTTGCTTGTTTGTCCTTTAATATTTTCTCTCCATTTAAGTCTGGTGATTCCTGTTCACCTTGTTAGCTCTTGGATGCTTTGGGGGTGATGCCTTCTGTATTATATTCAGCATTTTGGTAGAATACTTAGTCCAGATAACTTACTTGAAGGTCCCAGAAACTACAAGTCCAGGATAATAATGTAGGATAATCTACATTATTTTGATATTATCTCACCAAATTGGGAGTTCAAGTGGAAAATGTATATTTTGTCAGCTGAAAATAGCTATAAGTTGTCATTATGATTGTTGTTAAAAAGCAGAAGAAAGAAACCCAATAATTTTGTGCTGGCTACTACCCCAGATAGAAAGGTACCAGCCCCAAAGAAGAGTGAATGTTGTAAGTTCCCACTTGGTATTTAGCCAAAGGAGAAAATTTATTAGGGCTTTACTACAAAGTAGAGACCAACAAACTGAGTCAGGTCTGACCTGCAGCCTGTTTTTATGAATAAAATTTGATTGGAACAGACTCACTCATTCCTTTAGGTATTGTCTGTGACTGCATTTACATGACAAGGACAGAGTTGAAGGGCTGCAAGCAGAGATTGTACAGCCACAAAACCTACATTATTTACTCTCTAGCCCTTGACAGAAAAAGGTTGCCCACCCCCATAATATAGTATTGTTCTTCAGAGGTCTTGCCTGACAAGTTTAAGTTCTGGGAACAAGTCAAAGCCAGCAGAGAATTTTCTGCATTGTTTTCATGCAGTTTAAAAAGCGCTGGGAGCTTGAACTCCACAGATAGACTTAAGGCAGGTGGAGAAATTGAAACAGGACATGGCACTAAAATACAGAATAAGAACACCTCCAAGTAGTAATATGGTAATTTAATCATTCTTTTTTTTTTTTTTTTGCGGTACCAGGGATTGAACCCAGGGGTGTTCTACCTCCGTGCTACACCCTCGGCCCTATTTTTTATACTTTATTTTGAAACCGGGTCTCGCGAAGTTGTGGAGGGCCTCGCTAAGTAGAGAGAGAGAGAAAGAGAGAGACAGGGAGAGAGAGAGAGAGCTGAGGCTGGCCGCGAACCCGGATCCTCCGGCCTCTGCCTCCCAAAGTACTGGGATTACAAGCGTGCGCCACCACGCCCGGCTTAATTTAATCATACTTAAATAGCTCAGGGGAAAAAAAACGCCTTTTCTTTTTCCTGCACAGATATTCGTTCCTTTAGTTATTTGTTTGTTGTCTTTGGAGTGCATCTCCCTCTTTATATAAGAAGTCAAGCTTTTCATTGTTTCATTAACCAGAACTTCTTGGGGCTAAATAGCCTAGGGAGGGCTCAGAGGCGACAGGAATTGACACCCCGGCAGCAAAGACACATCCAGGCACCTGCCACTGGTGCTGGAGGGATTTCAGCGGATTCATTCGCAGCTCTCTGCCTCTATGCTGGCTGGCAGAGTTTGGGGGCAGTGTGAGCCAGCAGGGCCTTCAGGCCAAAGAGCAGGATAGCTTTTTGAAACCATTCCTGCTTCTCAGAAGTAATGCTATAGACCTGAGTGGGAAACCCGAAGACAAAGACACTGGAAGAGGAAGCTAGGTTCAAGGTCGGGGACTATGCCGCTGCCTCTCCTCAGCAGCAGCTCTAATGAGCAGATCCCCTGCTCAGTCGACAATGTCAAGGATGTCAGTTCTGTGCAACTCCAGCTCGCTGCGGCTGCACACAGCTTTCTATATGCCCATAGTGGTACCGCCGTCCCCTCTGCCGCTAAGGGCCAAGGCTGCCGCAGCGTTTCTATGCGGACTCTCGGCTGACCAGCAAATGCCCCCGAGTCAGGGAGATGACCAGGTGGGCATGCGTTTTTCGGACATGAACCAGGAGTCATGCAAAATGTTCTGCAGCGAGCGTGTTCATACTATTAGAGAAAGACAAGAGCCAAATGATTTCCCCTGACCCAGAGCCCTGTAGCCCAGATATCTTCCTCGAGTGTAAAAGAGGCAGTGGGGCCAGAGGCGGAGAATAAAGACACAGCCATATCCCCTCTTCACTGAGAATCCACCGCCTTCCACGCGTGCGCGTGCCACTTTGTTTATTAATCCATCTGAAAATTCCCTGGGGATTTTGAGCTGGCTCTTTGCCTGCTGATGAGTCTGTGACAATTAACCGGACTGGCTTTGAGACAGACCCTTCTCCGTCACAGCCTGGTCCTGGGCTGCCAAAAGCTGCCTGCACCTGGGTGGCTGGGAACAGCACCCCCATTTTATTCCATTTTTTTTTAAATGTGGAATCCAATGTCCTCTACATTGGTCGGGGAGCCAGGACAGCTCTAAATTCCCTTCTGTGATGTGGAGTGGTCGGAAAGGAAGGAGGGGGGCGGGTTTGTGGGAAAAGCTCAGGGGCCCCGTTCTCTAAGACCAGGATACAAAAAGCCCCTCTATTCCTGGCCACCTGGACTCACCAGGCTCGTCGTGTGAACACTCAGGGTTGACCAGGCTGTCAGCTGACCCAGGAGTGGCAGAGGAGAGAGTTCCTATGTGGCCAGTTCCTGGTGGCCCAGAGTGACAGGCAGGGTGTGTGGGGTGCTGGTAATTTTCCGGGCACTCTGCAGGCGCCATGATGCCCCTCACACTAGCACGATGGCAGTGTGGCCAGGGAGCCAGATGGGCTGTATTCCAGGCGCAGGCAGAAAAGGGAGGACTGTAGTCTGGATTCTCTTAGCCTCACCACAGGCCCTCTGTGTTTTGACACTGGATTTACCTTTCATTAGTTCCCCAAAGGGAGGGCGCATCCCAGCTGGGTCCTCTGGAAGCTATGAATTTGCTGATTTGCACCCTTCTCGTGCATGTTTTTATGTGGGCCGGGGAAACAGATGGCTCCATCCAAGTTGCTGAAAAGCCAGCTGGTTGTTGCCGCACTAGAATGACCTGAGTGTGGGGATCGGAGTTCTCCCTGCCAGAGCCTTGGGCGAGTTGGGAGATGTGTTTGTCTTTGAATCAGAGCACAGGCGGATCAGGTCCAAAACGCTGTATCCCCACGGTGTCCTGTGGGCCGTGGGAGGACAGGAAAGGTGGCATTAAGCACAGTACATTACACACAGCAACCCTGCCCCCTTACATCCGTTCTTTGAATTAGGCAGGTTAAAATTTAATTAAAAGGCAACAATAGAACTGTCTTCCTTTTCTCCAATTTTTTTTTTTTTTTGGTACTGGGGATTGAACTCAGGAACATTCTATCTCTGAGTTACACCCCCGGTCTTTTTAATTCTTGTTGTTGTTGTTTTGAAACAGGGTCTTGCTAGGTTGCTGAGAGTCTCACTAAATTGCTGAGGCTGGTCTTGAACCTGTGATCCTCCTGTATCAGCCTCCCAAGTACTGGGATTACAGGTGTGTATCACCATGCCTGGTTTTTTTCCCAGTTTTTTGATCCAAAGGTGCCTCATTCTAGGTAATACCTAAATGGACCTTCATAAAAGAAATCCACAAATCATACCAATTAAGCCTTAATTGCATACCTACTTTATTCCAGGAATTATCCTACATCCTGGAAATTTAAAAACAGTAGCCAGGTGTGGTGGCGCTCGCCCATAATCCCAGTACTAGGAGACTGAGACAGGAGGATCTCAGGTTCGAAGCCAGCCTCAGCAACTTAACGAGGCTCTCAGCAACTTAGTGAGACCCTGTTTCCAGATAAAAAATTAAAGGCTGGGGTGTAGATCAGAGATAGAATGATCCTGAGTTCAATCCCTAGAACCAAAAAAAAAAAAAAAATTAAAAAAAAGAAAGAAGAAAAGAAAAGAACTACAGAGGCCTGCACAGGACACCACTGCATGTTCAGTTCCCCCAGCCCTCCATCTATTCAGGTGCCTACCTCTACTCGTGTGACCCTGGGGAAGCTGGGCCCATCCCCAGCTTAGGGGCACATCTTAATTAGTCTAAGATAATCACAGCAGCCACATACCTGTGAATGCTGGATTTAGAGATGAGGACACAACCAGATTCTGTCCAAAGCAGCACGAAGTCTCCTCCCACAGAGACTCTAGGAAAGCGTCATCCCACCAAGAAAACAGCACCTAAGGAGACTCCTCCTCTCTTCCCACAATGTCATCCTGTCTCCGTGATGGGTGGGCTCTTGGCCAGGGGCAAGACAAGTTTGACTGGTGGGTTAAAGTGTAGCCAGAGGAGACACATCCCTGGGAAGAAGCTGGGAATACCTGTGGAAGGGCCCTGGGGACATCAGTGGCTCCACTTCCCAAGGAAGGCAAGTGGGGTTCCTCCAGGGGTCATGGCCCAGGCACAGGGGCAGCTAAGAATCTAGACTCAAGGTAACCTGGTGCTGGGGTGCAGAAGAGTGGGCAGGCAGGGGAGGCAGGGCACGGGGTGGCCCTGTTTCAGCCAAGATCCTGCCAAAATGACCCCTTCTGTGGAAACTCTGAGGCTGCACACACAGCAACCGTGCGCGTGAGCTGTGATCACTCACCACTGAAATGACACGTGAAAAGTGCTTGGTACGTATCATAGGTGTGTGAGTACTCAGTCCACACTAGCTACCAGCGCTATCACAGACAGCAAGGAATCCTTCCTGGATGCCAGGGAGAGCAGAATAATACATGAAAAGAATCCTAGGGGATTTATCTTCTCTTCCCTGAGGTTGGTTTGCTTAGCTGTACTTATTTATTTATTTATTTTTGGTACTAGGGATTGAACCCAGGGGCATTCTACCTCTGAGCTACACCCCCAGCCCTATTTTATTTTGTATTTTGAAACAGGGTCTTGCTAAGTTGCTGAGGCTGGCCTCGAACTTGCCATCCTCTGCCTCAGCTTCCTGAGTACTGGGATTACAGGCGTGGGCCACCTCACCTGGCTGCCTAGTTGTATTTTTATTTCAATTCTAACACATGTCTTATTCTTCTCCTAAGTTTTTCTTTGTGCTCTTGAGCCCATTGGGTTTATGGCTCCATCATGGCTCGGGCTGCATATGGCCTGTTGCTCCCGGTTCTCAAATTTAGAGTACAGATCCCACAGAGCGTGAACTTCTTGGCTCCACGTCCGGCTGTCTCTGCTTTCAGTTATACAGGAAACCCGGCTGGGCAGCCTCCTGGTTTCCATTGGCCTTCTGTTCAGATAAGCTCCTAAGGATGTGTCTGCTGTTCCCAGGGAACAGTGACAGCTCAAGTGTCTTTCCTGGGTTTTAACTTGTGCCTTTGTGACATACCAACAGATTTAGGACTGACGTTCTAATTGGAGCGAAAGTGCCCACATGTGACTTGAGTTAAACAGACCGCCGCTGATTGGGGACACGAGGCCAATTAATCTCAAGGTGTGAAGGGGAAATTGTCTTAGGCACCAGGCAATCGACCCTATTCGAGAGAACTCAAGGAAAGGAGGTCTTTGGCCTATGTGTTTATTTTTAACTGATTTCCGTTTCATGTTGGGACACATAATAGCATTCATCGTCTCTTAGAGAGATAGCCCAGCAGAGTGAGAAAATGGGCTTTAGTTATTTGGCCTCCAGTTCAAATCCCTGCTCCCTCCTTTATTTGGTGTGACCAGGTTACTTAGTCTCTCTATCCCTCAGTTTCTTGATTGTCACTGATGATAATAAAACCTTTCTCATAGGATTATTGTGAGGGCCAAATTAGATATGATTTATTGGATGACTAGAACATAATAAATGCTTAATAAGTAGAATTGTTTCTAAGTTCCCATGGAGAGAAGATTGCTCTTGTATAAATTTATTTTATGAGTTCAGAAAAAAAATGTGAAGAAAAATAATGAAAGCCAGCATTAATCAAAAGTTCCCTGCATGCCAGACTCTCATCTAAGCATTTACTTGTAATAACTCATTGAACTCTTACAACACTTTTTTTTTTTGGTACTAGGGATTTAACCCAGGGGCATTCTACCTCTGAGCTACACCCCCAACTCTTTTTAAAATTTTTAAAAATTTATTTTGAAGCAGGGTCTCGCTAAGTTGCTGAGGCTGGCTTCGAACAGTCCTCCTGTCTCAGCCTCCCAAGTATGAGATTATAGATGTGTGCTACCACACTTGACTTACAACACTCTCTATTGCTTTTATTCTACAAATAAGTAAACTCAGGCGCTGAAAGATTTAGTAACCCATTTAAAATGCTGATCCAATATATGCCCAAGTTATTGGTCTCTTTTATATTTTATTTTATGTTGGCTAGAGTCTGTTTTATTTTTCATACTTTTATTGGTGCATTGTCATTAAACATCACAGTGAGGTTCAAAGTGATATGAACATACATGCACACAGGACTTGATGTGTTTCCCTCCTCTGGATCCCACCTGCTCCTCTCCTCCCCTTCCCATATATGTTAATGAGATTGGTCGTGATACCTTCATATACAAACATAGCATTATTTGAACTGTTTCCTTCATCAATATTCCTTTTTCTCTTCCCTATCTTCCTCTCCTAATCCCCTTCCACTCTTCTACTGCTCTCCCTCCTCATTTATCTGAGGTCCCTTTTGTTTCCTATTTTCACTCTGTCGCTCCTTTTGATGGGCCAGTTTGCCCAAGAGAACGCATTCTTTCAGACATGTTCATTATACTTGATTCTTTCTGAATCTTTCCTATGAGTTACTCAGGTTTAAGAATTTTCCCGAATTCTCTAGAAGTGAAATATTAAGGCAAGATCTTTCCAGTATTTGCTAAAACTCATCATAGTATTCTCCAGCTCAGTTGGGGAGAATGGACATAGCCCTGGGGAAAGGAAATTCTTATTTCACCTTTGCATTCAATTCAGCTACATAAGAAACACAGCAAAACACACAAACAAGCCTTCAAAAACGAGATATCTGTGAACAAATCAACAAAGAACCTCTGTCCTCATTCAGCTTGCCTGTGTTAGGATCGGGACTCAGACCGTGTGCCGGCATGGCCATCTCTTTGTTCAGGTCCAATTTTATTTAAGTATGTGAGTTGAAGCATCAGGGAGGACTTGTTCAGCCAACGATTTTTCAGCACCTAGTATAGCCACAACCCTGAAAGATGCAGTGATTGTAGAGAAAGAATATGTGCGTTAGGTCAGGTGTGAACTTGAGGGACTCCACAATGAGGCATGTCCAGCCAGGAATCTGAAATTTAAGATTCGAGATGACTCACCTCCACGAAGCAGCACGAGCCCAGACTCTAGGGGCTTCTACTCTCCAAAAAGTGCTCCTGTGCTCCTGAGCCATCTCCCAGCCACTCCTTCACTTCTTCTTGCCTAATTTGAGTCCATAGATATTGTCTTCGTTTACAAACTATCCAGGAAATAGTTCTCAAAATCAATTCATGGGATTCTGATTGGGGAGACCAGTTCCTTAAAGATTGAGGCATTCATACTTAAAACCGGACAACAGCAATACATTTTTGCAACATATAATTGCTTATTTTCTCCTGTACTTTCACATCGCATGCAATTTTATTCTCTTAGCTCTATCACTTTACTCCACGTTTTCCTTCATCCAGCAAGCATACCCAGGTTTAAGAATTTTCCCGAGTTCTCTAGAAGTGAAATATTAAGGCACGATCTTTCCAGCATTGCTAAAACTCATCATAGTATTCTCCAGCTCAGTTGGGGAGAATGGACATAGCCCTGGGGAAAGGAAATTCTTATTTCACCTTTGCATTCAATTCAGCTACATAAAAAACACAGCAAAACCTCTCCCTATCCAAATCCTGCATCTTATTATGACCACTCCTGATTCCACAAGTTCACCCATAAACCACGAACCCAAATACATTTTGAACAATTTGACCGCTATTATGATATTACTCTCTTCTCACCAATTTAGGGGAGGTGTCACAATGCTTTTGAGGGAGAGCAGTTGCGTAGCAACGTCCTTTGTCCCTCGAATCTTTCCGAGGGTAGAAACCTAAGAAGCACTTGTTTAATAAACACCCTCCGCACGCCAGGCTTGTCCTTAGTGACTGTAATCAAACGAACCTCTGGAAATGCAGCGGGAGAGCTATGATGCAATTATTGCCGAGTTGTTCCAGTTGCTACCTGGGCATTGCTGGCTTTGTTGGTGGCTCAGAGGAGCTCATTTTAATGATCCAGAGAAAATGAGCACAAGCTGCCACTTCCGACTAAAATTAATTCTGAATAAACCAATGCAAACGGAGCTGTTGGTGACAGTGAATGCCTTTTGATTTGAGCCTCCCTCCCTCGTTTGCTTTTACATTAGTGGGCACTCTTGCTGAGGGCTGGAAGAGCTGTTCCTGTTGGAGTTGGTGGCCCCTTTTCATCTCCTGTCACTTCAACCCAGCAAGGTACAAGTGCGTCCCAGTTAGGGCTCCAGACATCCAAGCCCCCAGCTCAAAGTACATCCTGTGCTAGCCAGGAAACACCGGAGGAGATCTGCGTTCTCAAAACCAGGCCATTTGCTTCTATGACAACGCTAAAAACGTGCAAATATTAGAGATTTTTAGCAAAATCCCACACGTTAGAGAGCAAACTTCTGGTTATCTGAGATGGTCCATAGCTCTCAGTTTTATTGGACTTACTTCTTTCAAGTCTTAGCATTTCAAACAAAAAGGGAATGGGTTGCCTTGGGATGTTTACTTCTCCAGCCTCCTAAAGGAAATGATGCCACTAAATCCTGTAAAAATTTGCTATCAGGATTTTCTCCAAAACTTTCTTTTTTTTTTTTTTGAGGTACCGGGGATTGAACGCAGGGGTGTTCTACCTCCGCGCTACACCCCCAGCCCTATTTTTTATGCTTTATTTTGAAACCGGGTCTCACGAAGTTGCGGAGGGCCTCACTAAGGAGAGAGAGAGAGAGAGAGAGAGAGAGACAGAGCTGAGGCTGGCCGCGAACCCGGATCCTCCGGTCTCCGCCTCCCAAAGTACTGGGATTACAAGCGTGCGCCAACACGCCCGGCCCTTCTCCAAAACTTTCGATGGTGTGTTAGTCAGCTTTTCACTGCTCTGACAAATACCCAAGAAAAACAACTCTAAGGAGGAAAGATCTGTTTGGGCCCGTGGTCTCAGTCCAAGATTGGCGGCTCCAGTGCTTTGGGCGGGAGGCAGAACATCGTGGTAGAATGGCCTGGGGGAGGAAAGCTGCTCGGCTCATGGCAGCAGGAAGCAGAGAGAGAGGGAAGGGGTTGGAGATAAGATACACTCCTCAGGGTATGCCCCCAGCAACCCACTTTTCCAACCAGGTCCCATGTTCCCACAGCCTCTACCACCTCCCCGCAGTCCATTCAGCTACCCATGGATTATCCCACTGATGAGGTCTGAGTCCCCGTGAGCCAGTCACTTCCCCAAAGCCCCACCTCTGGACATGGCTACACTGGGGACCAAACCCTCAGTACATGAGACTTTGAGGGACACCTCACATCCAAATCATAACAGATAGCATCTTTTTTTTTCTTATGTAAGAAAAACAAATGAGGCCTATACAATCTGATAATGATGATGAACTTTCTTAACTTTCCATATTTTCTGTTACTCCTTCCCTTTCCCTAGTACCTTATATTCTAACTAAATAGTAAGTGTTCTTTAAAACCATCTCATCGTTTAGCCTGGCATGGTGGCACATGCTTATATTCCTAGTACTTGGGAGCCTGAGACAAGAGGATCACAGGTTAGAGGACAGCCTCAGCAACATAGCGAGAGTCTCAGCAACCTAGCAAGACCCTGTCTCAAAAATAAATAAATAAATAAATAAATAAATAAATAAATAAATAAAACTCAGCAACCTAGCAAGACCCTGTCTGTCTCAAAACAACAACAACAAAAATAAAAAGCCTTGGGGATGTAGCTTGGAGATAGAACGCCCCTGTGTTCAATCCCTAATAACACACACACACACACACACACACACACACACACACACTCCTCATCTTTTAACTTCCATGCAATTTGCATCTCTTGGCATTATTACTCTATTCTACCCTTCCCCTCATCTCAGTACCCTGCAAGATACTGCCTCTCCCTCAAAATCCTGCATCCTGTATGAGGGTCTTAATTTTATGAATCTTTTCATCAACTATAAGTCAAAATAAATTTAAAACATTTACCGCGATTATAATATTACCTACAGTCTGCCTAATATAGTTATTTTCTGCTCATAGTTGACTCACTTTTGAGATCCCCTAGTTCTGCCATACGCCAAGGCTGGCGCATATTATATACTTATTGACTTCTCTCATGTGTGACCAATTGGACTGTCGAAATAACGATTACTTAGTATTATTGTTATTTATAGTATTACCACAAAAATCGATCTAACGAGTATCATCACTATTCCAAAATAGTCATATCATGATCCTTCTGCATGGACAATCTTATTTACCCTAAATGAATTCACAGCTTGTTTCTTGGTGTTTTATATCCTTTCAAACTGGCCTTCGGTAGCATTCTTATCTCTTACAGCGAATAAAGTGTATTTTCCTTCTGAAGAAGGGTTGAGCATTGAGACGTTTGCCAATGCACCGTGATAGGCCAAATGAAGAATTGAAAAGACATACACATTGTCTTGGGAGCAAAGTCAGGCAAAAGAAACCGAAACATGCAGTATTTTGGGAACAATGAGTGGTCATGGCATTAGGTAATAGAATACTGTAGAAAGAAACCAGGGCAAGAAGAGATGGAGGGGGCTGTTGGGGTGGGGGTAGGGGTCCTGGAGACATGGAGGTTGGATGAGTCTTGAGGATGTGTAGGACATTTGCTATACAATAGGGGAAGTCATCATTGTCTGCCGAGTGAAGAACTAAACCACTGAGTGTAGCCAGCACTCCTGAGTGGGTTCAGTAGCAGGGGTGTGGGCATGCTGACGTGCGGAAGGGAAACAGCTAACCAAACTGGAGTGGACGATCTGTGTTGGGTGGATGGAGCAAAAAGGAGAGTAGAAAACAGATTGAGATTAAGTAGTTTGGATGAGATCTGTCAATGAAATATTTTAGGAAAACACAAACAAAAAAGTAAAAAAAAAAGAAAGACATTTTAGGAAAAACAAACAATAACAGGGAGCTATTAAAGGTTCTTGAGTCAGTGTAAGCCAAGAGCCAGCCTTTTTCTTTATGATGGTTAGTGTGGGAGTGGATGGCAAAACTGGTGGAGAGGAGAGGACGGATGCAAGAGGCAAGTGAGACAGCAGGGACTGCACAGGTAAGGAGGTTGGGAGGCCAGGCCTGGATGGCAGGGGAGGCCTGCAGAGTTGAGGGGGATGACAAGACATTTCACAGAAAGAAAGGACTTACTATAGAGAGAGCAGGGAGTCCAAGAAGGAACCAGCATTCCAGCCTGGTCACCTTTGTAATAAGGAAGATTGACTTTTTTCTTTAGGGGATAGGAAGAAAATGTTTGCTTTGGAACAGTATTTTTGGATGGTGGCCAGACAGTTATACATACTTTAACATACTTTTATTGGTCCATTATAATTACACATCACATTGAGGTTCAGTGTGGTAGAAACATACATGCACATAGCACCTGGGTGCTCCCCTCCAGCCCGCACCCCACTCCCTCCCCTCCTTGTCCATGATATTGAAATTGGTATTGACAGCTTCACGTATGTACATAGATTGTTTGAACTGTTTCCTTCGTCATGACATACTGAGTTCATGTATTGATCCAAACCTTATTGAGTATCTATAGACTGCTTAAGTGCTGAGTTCAGAAGAGAATAAGCACACTTTCTGCCCCCAAGGAGTTCAAATTCAGTGGTAGGTGAGGTCATAGGGAGGAACGGTGGATATTTTCAGGGCACCGGGGTCCTCAGGAAGGCTTTCTGGAGGAGGTGACCTAAAGGATGGCCAGCAGATGGTGAGCACAGAGGGCAGGTGGGAAGGAAGCCTTTCAGGTAGAGGCAGAAGCTGGAACAAAGATGAATAGGGATGGAGAACAGGGATTCTAAGTGGGCACCCACGATTGGCATTATAGGTTTTGCAGTCTGTGTGCCAGCACGAAGCTTTGATAAATTGCTCTCCCCCACCCCATCCATCACGCAGCATCTATAGCAGAACAGCAAAGGAATGTTAAACAACAGCCCACGTTTAAGTGCAAACAAAGAAGCCGGCTCTGAAATTTGCCATAAACAGTGAAAGAGATTTTCACTGTTTCACTATCTCTTCTGCAATCGATCTTGAACTGTTTAATGATGCATATACCGATGAGGTGAAAATACCCCGTAGCGAGAATACAAATGTGGGCCCTTTGACAGATGAGGTAGGGCAGGAAAAGTGTCGATGGAAATGAAATCCTGTAAATCTACCACAGCCAGGAGCCCCTATGGATGTGAAATATCGACTTAGTGCTACCACCTTTCTAAGTTCTAAATGAATGATCCTAATGCCAGCTAAACATGCAGGGGGCTGAAGTTTTCAGGCACAAGATTAAGAATTGTGCTATTGGAGCCAGGTATGATGGTGCATGCCTGTAATCCCAGGACTTGGGAGGCTGAGCAGGAAGATCACAGGTTCAAGACCAGCCTCAGCAACTTAGTGAGATTTTCAGCAACCTAGAGAGACCCTGTGTTATAGTTAGATATAAAATGTCCCCTAAGGAGCTCATTTATTAATATTCAGGGTTGATATAGTGGAAGTCAGGAGGGTTGTAATCCCAGCAGTAGATACATCCATTGTAATAGATTTACCTGAGTGGTACCCGGTAGACTGGTAGGTGTGGCTGGAGGAGGTGGATCCCTGGGGGTGCAGCCTTGGAGATTATATATGGCTCTTCCTCCCCTTGCTCTCTATCTTTTGGGTCCAGCCTCCATGATGTGAGCACAGCCCATGTGCTCTCCCTCTCTCTGCTTCCTGCTGCAATGCCCTGAGATCCACGGACTGAACCCGAAACAGTAAGAAAATAAGTCTTCTTTCCTCTAAGTTACATGGTTAATCTTTTATATTATAGCTGCAATAATGCTGACTGGAACACCCTGTTCCAAAACAAACAAACAAAAAATTAAAATAGGGTTGGAGGTGTAGCTCAGAGGTAGAATGACCCTGAGTTCAATCTCCAGTACCCCCAAAAAAATATGTCCTACTGGCTGTCAAAAACATACTCAGTTCCTACTAAGTGAGAGGCACTGTGACGAAATGACAATGATTGGGAGAAACTGCAGCGCAGTCAGTTGATGCCCAAACCAATCTGCAACCAATGTTTTTTTGGACAGCTCAGGTCCATCACGTAATCAAAGGTAATGAAAGGTTGTAGTACATAGACGCACTCTTACCACAGTTGTGAAGAGACATAACAGCTCTGCAGGAAGATAATTTTTTCTTTTTTTTATGGTGCTGGGAATTGAACCTAGGGCCTCACCATGCGAGGCAAGTGCTCAGCCACTGAGCTACACACCCAGCCCAAGAAGAGAATTTCTTGGAGTCTGACATATGTTTGGGGTGTGGTATTGTAAGCTGGGGTTTTTCTTTTGCCTTTGCTGTTCTCATGTTTTAAGTTAATTTGTCACTGGAAGCGTAGAGTGGTTTATGATCCAGTCTATGGTGTAAGAAATTCCTGTTGGAATCCTGGAGATCCTTATTTTAAGTCATCACAGATGGGGACTGGGCATCAGTGTTTTTTTTTTTTTTT
>PVJS01015749.1:0-38440 GCA_004027185.1 Glis glis | reverse complement strand
TGAACCCAGGGGCATTCTACCTCCATGCTACACCCCCGGACCTATTTTTTATACTTTATCTTGAAACTGGGTCTCACGAAGTTGTGGAGGGCATCACTAGGTAGAGAGAGAGAAAGAGACAGGGAGAGAGAGAGAGAGAGAGAGCTGAGGCTGGCCGCGAACCCAGATCCTCTGGTCTCCGCCTCCCAAAGTACTGGGATTACAAGCGTGCGCCACCATGCCTGGCTGAATTTTCCTTTTAATACTGCCTTCAGGGTGTCCCAGAGATTTTGATATGTTGTGTCTCTGTTTTCATTTGTTTCTAGGAATTTCTTAATTTCTCCCCTTATTTCTTCTCTGACCCATTCCTCATTCAGCAGTGTGGTGTTAAGTTTCCATGTGTTTATGAGGTTTCTTTGGGTCTTCTTATAGTTGATTTCAAGTTTCATTACATTATGGTCTGAAAAGACACAGGGGATTATGTCACATTTTTTGAACTTGCTAGTACTCACTTTGTGGCCAAGGATATGGTCTATTTTAGAGAAGGTTCCATGAGCAGCTGAAAAAAATGTGAAATCAGCTGTAGTTGGGTGGAATATTCTGTATGAGTCTACTAGGTCCATTTGGTTTATGGTGTTCCTTAGGTCTGAGGCATCTTTACTGACCTTTTGTCTTGAAGATCAATCTAGTGGTGTGAGAGGGGTGTTGAAGTCTCCCAATATTATTGTATTGGAATTTATGTGTGATTTAATCTCATGAGAAGTTTCTTTTATGAAAGTGGTTGCACCTATGTTTGAGGCATAAATGTTGACTATTGTTATATCCTCTTGCTGGATTTTTCTCTTCTCCAATCTTGTCTATTAGGTCTTCTATATGTTTATTGTACCTGTGTGTCGACCTCTCTTTCTATGTTTGGAAAATTTTCTAATATTGCTTTTCTGAATAGATTATTGATTCCTTTGGCTTAAGCTTCTATTCCCTCCTCTATGCCTATTATTGTTAGGTTTACTCTTTTAAGACTGGCTGAAACCTCTTCAATGTCCAGTTCATGCTGTCGAATTGTTTTTTCTAATTTATATACTATGCATTCATTTTTGGAGAGGTCATCTTCTAAGAGTGAGATTCTGTTTTCCATGTGGTCTAGTCTATTTTTGATGGTCTGTATTGATGCCTTCATTTCAATTATTGCATCCTTCACTTCCTTCAGAGCTTCTTTTTGATTCCTGTTCAGGGTGTCAGATTCTTTGGTTATTTGATCCTTCATTCTTTCAGGCTCTCTCTGAATTCTTTTCAGAAATCCTGTATCATTTCTACTATTAAAGTTCTGAATTGTCCTTCTGGCAATCTTTGCACTTATGTGTTGGCGAATTCTGTTGTTATGGGTTTGTGGGAGATCATTGTTTCTTTGCTATCCTTCCTTTTCATTATTTCAGGTTTCTTATGTTTATACCTTTTTGATTTTGGTAGCTCTCTCTATCTCTCATTCCTATGTCTAATCTCTCTCTTTATAGTTTCTTATCCTGGAGGTAGATAGTTGCTACTAGGTGAGCCTTAAAGGTGAATAGCCTTTACTGAATGGTTATTCTCACTTTCTCGGTATAATGTCCTTTTGCAGGCCCAATTCTTGGTCTCCTTCAGTGATGGGACCCTTGCCTGGTGCCTCTCACTACTTGTGCAGGCGACCAGTGCTACTATTGCCCCTCTCACTGCAAGCATGGGTCTCCATGTTCTCCACTTGGGCTGTCCCTATGTCTCTCTCTGTCTACACCTATGACAGGGATCACCAACAGGGGGCCCCTGGCTTGTGTGTCTCTTTGTCTACAGAAGCGGTGGATGTTGCTTTGACCCAATTCCATGCAAACATGAAGCTCAACATTCCACAGAGATGGCTTGTTTCGTCCAATTTTTCCTCAGGTACCACAGCTGTATTTCCTGTGGTGATCCCCAGGGACTCTATAAGGGCGCTGCGACTCACAGGCTGCATGTCTGTCCTACCCAAATGTCACCAGGGACTGTCCGCTTATCCATGCATCTACCACATCCCACAGCAGACCCCATTCCCACTTCCTCCGGGGCAATTCGCACAGTCTCAGACCTCTTGAGTCCCTGTGGCCACGCTGGGTGGTCTCCCCCTGGGGCGGCTCATTGACTTACGGTCTCATTGAGTGCTGCTCTTAATCTCTGGGGGAAGGCAGTTCAGCTGCTACCTCAGGTTCTGGTCAGGACTCTGGGCCCTGGGGACTCTGCCAAGTGTGGATCAAACTGCTGCTCGCTTTTGTCACTGATGTTCTGCAGTGCTGGTTTTAGAAGAGCTCCCTGGCTTCTTTGTTGGTGGCCTGCAGAAGCCGCAATGCTGGTGGCCTCCAGCGTGGTCTGACCAAGATGCTGCCGCTACTGCTTCTGCCAACATGGCAGTTTGGGTCTGTGTCATGTGTGGAGCGAGTTGCTGCTTGCCTTCACTGCTGCTATTCTGCAGCTGCTGGATTCACAACAGATCACAGGCATATCCATTGGTCTTGTGTAGAAGTCACAATGCTGGTAGCCTCTGGTAAGGTCCTGTTAGGTTGTGCCACTGCAACCGCTGTGGCCGCCGCCGTTTGGTCTCTTGAGTATGTATGGAGCCACTGCTTACTTTTGTCTCTGCTGATCCACAGTTGAACTTACAGCAGGTCTCTGGCTTCTCTGCTGGCGGCATGTGGAAGCCGCAATGCCAGTAGCAGCTGGCCAAGATGGCACCCTGCTTTTCCTTAGGTAAGGTGCTTGGAGCTTTTTATTTTCCTCTGTTTTGTCTTCTGGCTTTGATTCCATCACGTTTCAAAATTTTCATTGTTTACTTCAAGTTTTTGTTGCTTTTCTTCTCCTGTCAAGAATTTTCTTTCACGGCAATTGAGACCCAAGTCTCAGAGAGGTTGTAACATGGTGTCTCCCTTAGTCGGCATCTGGGACTGGATATGTTAGTCAGATTTTTATCCCCAGGATAAAATGCCTGAAAAAAGCAACTTAGAGGAGGGAAGATTTGTTTTGGCTCATGGTGTCAGAGGTTTCAGTTCATGGTCAGTGGGCTCCATTGTTTCTGGACCTGTGGTGAGATCATGGCAGCCAGGAAGTAAAGAGAGGAAGGGGCTGGAGAAAAGATATATTCCCCAAGGGCATCCCCCCCCCAAGGATACACTCTCTCCACAGTTTCTACCACCTCCCTGTAGTCTATTCAGGGAGCTATGAATTCCTTAATGGATTAATCCACTTGAGCTCTAATGATTCATTCACTTCCCTAGTCCTTCACCTCTGAACATCGCTGCACTGGGGAGCAAACCTTAAGTGTATGAGCCATTGGACGACATTCCAGATCTAAACTGTAACCTAAGATATACTTTTCTCAGCCATCATATGTGGAATTTCCTAAGTCCTGTCAACCTTCAGACTTCATTCTATCTTTAGAACAGAATAGTTTCTTTTATCTCCTGTGAAATTATTTCTCCTTCTCTATCAATTTCTTTTTCTTCCTCTAGAACCCATATTATTTGAATTTTCACATTCTTGAATTTATTGTCTTTTATGATTTCTCCTCTTTATTTCTATTAATTTGTGATTTTTCTTTTGTTTTGAAACATTTCTTTCACTTAATCCTAATCCTTGAGGCTATTTAGGTCTCAACAGTGATAATTTTCAGCTCAAAATTCTATTAACATTTTTAGTTTACATCAGCTTCAAAGTTATCTACTAACATTTTTAGTTCAAACATAAGTCACACAATATCATCAAATATATACTAAATATATGTATATATACACTATATTCATCTCGTAAAATTCTCACCAGTCCTCTCTACCAGTATTTGTCTCAGAGCCACCTTCAGTAAGATTTTCAAAGGGATTTGGGTCCAGCTGCTAACATACCTTTGGGGTGATAATACCACATTTGAAGGGAGATGCAGCTGTGTCCACATCTGTAGGCCTCTCAATGTTAATGAGTTTATGAGTCACCTGTTCTGATTCAGTAATCTGGAGTGGGGGTAGATTCTGCATTTTGTGAAGCTCCCAGGCATGTTGGTAGTGGTGTCTATAACCACACTATGCATAGCAAGGGATTACCACATACCATCCAGCAGGTTATCACTCCCAATTGGAGGATTCACCAAAACTTCTTTCTGCTTATAGTTTAGTCCTGTACAAAAGTGAACATTTTCCAGACCATAGTATTAGAAATGATCTAGATCACCTGTTTGGTTTTCCCTTCTGGATAAGGAACAACAGTAGTTTTTCCCAAAATTCTCATCTTTCCTTCTGAAGATTTGTGAATCACTGCAGGGATAATGTCTCCAGGATTTACAGAATTTTAGTCAGCACCTCATAGCTAGTCTCCAAAAACCAGAAAGAGGAAAAGTTTTTCTATTTCTCTCCATCTGTGGAAGAACCAAGGCCTGGTTCATACTCTCCAGGCCCTCTGTGAGTTGGTCCACAGGGGCTGAGCTCAACAAAGGCAGTTTGCTGTTGGTTTGGATTTGGGAAATATGTTCAAACTATCCTACTCATGATAAAAGCTTCTACTATATATTTTTAACTAGGTTAGAAATAAAATTCCATGGTGTCATAAGAAAAGATATGTGTTCAAAAATGACTCATCAAGGCGATTTTACTTTTTGCAAAAAGGGTCTTGACACCAGGGAAGTCAGGTATGCAAGCACATTGGACTGGAAGCCTGCCCTGTTTTTATATTTCTAACACAAATTTCTGTGCTGTACTCCTATTGATGGGAGGTGTGGTTTCATAGTGTTAACGCAGTTGTTGATTCATTTAGAATGGGATACTGGGGAAAGGGTTGGCATTTGTTGTTTGTTTTTGTATTTTTTAAGAAATGTTAACTTTACAAAAGGATGAGATATTATACAAGGTTACAAAATATTGGCTTCTTAAATTAAGCTAATCTTTTGATAGAAAAGATTTAATTTTATTCTCACACTAGGAAGTGACTTTCATGATAATAAGGGATATATACATATTTTTAATATACATGAAACTGATCTAGGCTTCTACAAAAGTCCAGATTTTAAGAAAAAAAAAAGGAAGGGAAAGTTCAGACAAAAGTACATTATTGAGCCATAAGGGAAAAGAGCTAGCATTCTGTTAAAGGAAACTTCCTTTGACATTTCACTGAAGAAAGTCGAGATGATATTTTATACCTTGGGGTCCTGAACAACTAAAAAAGAAAAGAGAAAAAATAAAAGTAACTGAAAATTTAAAAGAGTGTGGAATCACCATATTCTTTCATCTTTTTCTTTTATGGGAGGATCTGGACATTGTTGGGCATACTAGCAAATGAAAGTGAAGTGTGTACATTGTATTTTTTTCCTAGTATGGCCTCCAGCATGGCACAATATTTATCCCTTCCCTTGAACTAAATAGCACCATAAAAGAGGAAGTCAAACATACATGCTGTGCAAATTCTATCAGTATTGTTTTATATCTGTTCATTCCTAGAGATGTTCAGGTACAACTGCAAGACACTTTCTCTTTTTTTCTAAAAATTGAAACTATATTCGATATACTTTCCATTGGAACCATTTTTACCCAGTTTTAATAAGGTTGGTCTGCATGGAATGCAGGGGAATAGAGTAGCTGCAGACAGAATAAACCCGGCTGCTATGAAGCAGGAAACTGCCTTTAACTGTGTGACCTGATGGAAGAGCTCCAGACATAGAAATTCAGCCTTCCCAAAACACGAAGCTTTCATTCTTCTTTAACTGCCTTGGTGAGAAAAAACCCCAGAGAGACTGTAAAATATCAGTGGTATTGTCATTATCATTCCTGGGTAAAGGATAAAACCTTTTATGTTAGAAGGTGTTTCTTCCCTTATTTCATTAGTTATCTCTGTTTGGAAACTTTAAAATAAGATCTTAGGACTCTATTTCTAACTAATACACCAGCTCTAATACATTAAATACTCTCTTTCTGCTGCTCAATTCATTTCAATTCAAATTATTTTCTTATAAAAGTTTAAAAGATCACCTATTTGCAGAATCAATGCCACCTTTGGATGCTACAGCACACGGATGAGCCAGTAGCAATGCAGTAATGTTTCATGAACCTGCAATGATGAGCATTCATGTGCTGTATTTCATCTGCTACTTTGGGGGCATAATATAAAAAAAACTGCAGAGACATATTTACTCTTAATATATTTCAGTACCATTCAAGACTCTTAGCTGTTTGTTTCCTTTTTCATGAATTGGGGATTGTTTTATACTTTTAATGGTATATTGTAATTATACAGCATAGTGAGGGTCAACATATATGCACACAGCACTTGGTGTGTTTCCCTCTGGGTCTCACCCTGCTCCCTCCCCCATATTACATATTAGTACATATTAGTGAGCTTGGTCACAGTGATACCTTCATATATGGACATAGCATTATTTGAACTGTTTCCTTCATCAAACCTTCTTTTCCTCTCCCTATCTCCCTCCCCCAATCCCCTTACACTATTCTACTTGTCTCTCTCTTCATCGATCTGAAGTCCATTTTGTTTCTTATTTTCTCTCTAGCTTCCATGTATGAGAGAAAATGCTGGGCTCTGTACCAGCGGGTTACAGGACGACCCAATGAAATAAATGCTCCTGAGACTTTATTCCTGGTCTCAAAAAGGTGAGAGAGGAGAAAGGCAAGAAAGCCAAACTCCTAGAGCAAAGCTCAGCTCTTCCTTTTATTACAAGTTTACAGACTTACAGCTGGGTCATCAAATCATTAATTGTCATTGGCTAAGGAGTAGTGCATTGGATTAGGAATGCTTTAGAAGATAAGTTGTTATCTGGCAGTTTTTGCAAGAGCAGCAACCTCCTTGAGGAGGTCTTCTACCTTTAAGGAAAGCAAGCAATGGGTGTAGTAAAACAGGAGGAAACAGCTTAGATAGCAAAGGGGCATCCAGGTCATTGTCTTCAGTTCCCTCATGAAAGGCAGTCTTCTGCCAAAGCAAACAAAAAGCTATAAATCCTTAAGCCAATATTTTTTAGACTTAGAACAGTTTCCCACAAGAAGACATACAACCCTCTGCTTTCTGAGACTGGATGATCTCACTTAGCATAATGTTCTCCAGTTCCATCCATTTTTTTGCAAATTAGATAATTTTGTTCTTTATGGCTTCTACATCTGTCTATATCACATTTACATTAGCCATTCATCTGTTGACAGATACCTAGGTTGGTTCCATTATTTGGCTATTGTGAATTGCGCTGTTATTAACATGAATGTGCATGTATCACTGTAATATTCTGACTTTAATTCTTTTGGAAAGATGCCAAGGAGTGGTATAGCTGGGTCATATAGGTTTTCATAAATGTGTTCCAGGACAGAGATCCCATAATTTTCAAGAGTTTATCATACAACTTACATAGATCTTGCACTGATACATCTAAAATCTCATTTATTTTAATAATGTTATTACAAAACTATAGAATTTTTATTTGCTATGGGAACCAAGGGGCAGAAAATGAGGAAAAGAAATCCTGAAGATACTGAGTAAAATTAGAGCTCCATCTTCCAACTGCAAACTTGTTCTTCCCAGTACAATATGCTACTCAAAAGGGAACAAAATATAAAATAGCACCTTAAAACTCTATTACTATTCAGAGACTTTGTTTTTGTTTTTTAAATTTTAATTAATTTTTTTAAATATTAATAGTAATCATCTATTACTATTCACAGATACTTTGTTTTTTTAAATTTTAATTTTTAGTTCTGTCATTTTATAGGCACAATGGAAGACAGGAATGTAAAGGAACATGCAAATGTAATACAATATTTTTTAAAAATAAAGAAGTATAAAAGATACTGGGAGAAGTAAGGTTTTTTTTGAGGTCCTAAGAATTTGTGGGAAATCAAGGCTAATCAATATGTTAGCAATCACAATGACAACCATCTGCAAACTGCAATTCCTTTTTATACTTCAAAATTCCTCTCCTGCCCTTAGGAATTCAGTATAATAATTTTAATGACATATTCCTTATAAACAAGATACACAAATGAATGGGACTCTGGGAATGAATACTAATGGGTCTTTGAAAAATAAAAGGCTCTCAATTTGCACATTATTATGATAATCTGCACTGAATGCAGATTGTGGTCCTGTGATATAGGACAGACTAGAACAATGTCAAAATCATTACAACTTCCTTCAAATTTCTCCCACTCTATTCAAGTCTTCAACTTCAGGTTACCCCAGTGATGTTCTTGCTGCCAGCAGATGGTCCAGTCTTGTAATGTTGCCATAATAGAGTCTCCTGATTAAAATTTCTCAGCTTCCTTTCCTACCTAAAAACCTTTATCATCACAGATAAATAAACATGTTCAGATATACTTTTTTAGGCCTATAGTTTTCTTTTCTTAAACTGTCTTTATTTGGTTTTGGTATTAAACACTCTATTTTAGAGAAGGTCCATGAGCAGCTGAAAAAAAAATGTGAATTCCGCTGTAGTTGGGTAGAATATTCTGTATGTGTCTAGTAGGTTTATGGTGTTCCTTAGGTCTGAGGCATCTTTACTGACCTCTTGTCTTGAAGATTGATCTAGTGGTGTGAGAGGAGTGTTGGAGTCTCCCAATATTATTGTATTGGGATATATGTGTGACTTAATGTCACAAAGAGTTTGTTTTATGAAAGTGGATTTTTACCAGTAAAAAATTACCTGCTTTGTCTCATCTGATAAGTTTAATCTTGAAGTATAATTTGTCTGATATCATAGTTGCTACTCCTGCTTGTTTTCGAGTTCCATTGGCGTGGATTACCTTGCTCCAGCCCTTCACCTTTAGTTTGTGAGTAAGGTGTAAGTAAGTTTACTTGTAAGGTGTGTTTCTTGCAGGCAGCATATAGATGGATTGTAATTTTTAATCCATTTTGCCACCTTATGTCTTTTGATTGGGGAGTTGAGGCCATTTATATTCAGTGTGATTATTGAGAGATTTTTTTTAATTCCTAACACTTTAAGTTTTAATTTTTGTTTGAGGTAGTGTTTGTTCTTCTTTGCTTAGTTATTCGTTTGATGGAAATCATTGTTTTTCTGGTTCTGGCATTTACTTATTATTTCTTTGCAACAAGAACCATGTAGGAGGCATCACAATACCTGACTTCAAACTACTACAAAGCCATAGTAACAAAACAGCATGGTATTGGCATAAAAGCAGACACATAGACCAATGGAGCAGAATAAAAGACTCAGAAACAAATCCGCACACTTACAGCCAATTGATTTTTGACAAAGGAGCCAAAAACATACACTGGAAAAGATAGCCTCTTCAACAAATGGTGTTGGTAAATCTGGTTAACCACATACAGAAAAATGGAAATCAACCCCACTTTCTTACCCTGCACAAGAGTCAATTCAAGATGGATCAAAGACCTGGAAATTAGACCAGAGACCTTGCAGCTACTTGAAGAGGGCATAGGTCCAACTCTTCAACACATAGGCACAGGCAAAATCTTCCTCAACAAGACACCAAAGGCACAAGAAATTAAAATGAGGATCAATACATGGGATTTCATTAAACTGAAGACCTTCTGTGCAGCAAAGGAAATGATCAAGAACCTCAACAGAGAGCCGACAGAATGGGAGAAGATTTTTGTCAGCTACTCTTCGGATAGAGGACTATTATCTAGAATATACAGAGAACTCAAGAAACTCACCGCTAACGAAAAAAACCCCAACAACCCAATCAAAAAATGGGCAAGTGAACTAAATATATATTTCACAAAAGAAGAAATACAAATGGCCAATAAATATATGGAAAAGTGTTCAACATCATTAGCAATCAGAGAGATGCAAATCAAAACTACCCTGAGATTTCACCTAACCCCAAATAGAATGGCCATCATTAAAAACACAAACACAATAAATGCTGGTGAGGATTTGGAGAAGTAGGAACTCTATTACACTGTTGGTGGGATTGCAAAGTAGTGCAACCACTTTGGAAAACAGTGGAGGATCCTCAGAAGACTGGGAATGACCCACCCAGCAGTACCACTTCTAGATATCTACCCAAAAGAATGGAAACCAAACTACCAGGAAGATGCATGTGTATCTATGTTTATTGTTTCACAATTCACAATTGCCAAACTATAGAGACAGCCAAGATGTCCATCAACAAATGAATGGATTACAAAACAATGGGATATGTACACAATGGAATTTTACGCAGCCATAAAGAAGAACAGAATTATGTCATTTGCAGGGAAATGGATAGAATTAGAGAACATTATACTAAGTGAGATTAGTAAGTCACAAAAAGTGAAAAATCAGATGTTCTCCCTAATATGTGGAAGCTAGGGAGAATAGGGCATAGGAGGGACTCCAGACAAAGAAGGAGAAAACCTTAGATGAATAAAGAAAGAGACCTAACTGAGGGAGATGGGAGGAGGGAAAAGGGAAACACCCTAATGCACATGATGTACATACACAAACTTATCAACATCAATCACTATGCTGAGCATGAGAAGGAGGGAAGGGAGAGGGAATGGGGGCAGGAATTGGGGGAGGGCCAAACGAGCGATGTGTGCATGTATACTTCTACCACCCAGATATTCATCAAGTTGTATGATAACGATGCACCAATAAAAAAAAATTTACTTTTTTAGTGTTCAGTACTGTGATTGTTGACAAATGTACACTGTCACTTAACTACCACTACAATAAAAATAAATAATTTAATTACTGCTCAAAATACTTCTGCATTTACCCCCAGCTCCTGAAAATCACTGATTTGTTTTCTGTCCGTATAATGTTGCCTTTGCAAATAATACATATAAATGGAATAACACAGTATATAGCCCTTTGAGCTTGATTTATTTTATTTAGTATAATGCATTTGATACTCACTCATGTTGTTGAATGTATTGTTCATTTGTTCCTTTTAGTGATCTACTAAATGGCATTGCCATAGTGTATGTAATCATTCTCCAACTAAGGGGCATTTGAGTTATTTCCAGTCTTGCCATTTCAAATAAACCAGAGCTGAGTTTTAAACTGCCTGTGTTGTTCAAATTACTTTTCAATATTATTTTTAACTATTTAAGGTTAAGAAGAAGTTGACTCCCTCCAGTCCCTACAAATCCATGAATGCATGGCCCTTTTCACTCCTAGTATAGCCCTTTTCACTCCTGCTTGCAAAGTGGAGTTTCTGTTTGGAGTAAACTTCTTATAATATTTTGTCAGTCTGGCTATGACAACCAAAGCATGCTACCATCATTCTGTTTTCCAATCTTTTCCTCCTAGAACAAAAAGTTAATTAGATACAGAATCAGCCATCCATATCACTGGAGAAAATGATTTTACAAAAGTTTTGCTACTGCAGGGCATGGAGAAATAATCCAACCTCCATTCAATAATTTTCTTTCTACCTCCTTTCCAGCCTCCATGTGAATGCAAGAAGTTTTTTCTTAATTGCAATACCCCCAAATCCCAGATACTATTTTTTGTATTAATCAGGTTATTCTGTGGTCACAAAATACTTAAAACAATAAAAATGTATTTTTCCCTTATGCTTTCTGTCTAATGCAGGAGGATAGGGGTTTCTTTTCTTTGTACCAAGGAGCCAGTCTGACACAGGTGTTATCTCAACATTCACTTTTGTTATCACTTCAACAGAGGAAAGAAAAAATAAAATGCACATCAACTGCCTAGAACAGACACACTTTACTTAAACTACCTGAAAGTGACATAGTGACATCTGTTACTTTCATTGGCCAAAACAAGTCACGAGGTCACACTATCTTCACAGGTGGTGATGAAATAGTCCTAACATGTGCCTCAAAACAGGGAGCTGAAAGTACATGATAGCCAGCACTAATGACTACCCTAGGGTCTGATTCTTCTCCAAGCATTTGGCCAATACTTCTAACACCATTTATTCAATATTATACCTTTTGCTCAGCAATTTTAGATGCCACCTTTACTATCTACTAAATTCTCACATGTAATTAGTCTATTACTGGACTTTATTCCATTTAGCTTTTGGTTGTTTCCTGTAACTGTACCTCAAATATTTAATTACCATAATTAAGCAAATTTTTATAGTGGTAGGACAGATCCTTCTTCATGATTCTTTAGTTTCAAAGTTTTTATGAGCTAGTCCACATATCTATTCTCTGTAATACTTATTTTATCTATCCTAAGTACATAAGTAATATATGAATAAAAATAAACATAATAATGAAATACATATAAATAAAGCATGAATGTCTCTCTTCAGTCCCCTTTTCCATTCTCATTTTCCTGTTAGGTAATCTTTGATTCAACTAACTGTAGATTGAAAATATTTTTAAAAAATTGAATCTGTACTGAACATGTGCAATTGTTTCTTTTTATTATTCCCTAAACAATATGGTTTAACAACTATTTATAGAGGATTTACATTGCATTAAGTATTGTAAATAATCTAAAGATGATTTAAAGTATATGGGAAGATTGCTTAGGTTATATGCAAATAGAATCCTATGCCATTTTATTTTTTATTTATTTTCTATGCCATTTTATATAAGGGATTTGGAGATTCATGAATTTTGGTATCCTTGAGCTTGGAACCAATCCAATCCCCTGTTTATATTGAGGGACAACTATTTGCAATATATGGAGTCTCAAACTGTTTAGGCTTCTATAACACAATGCCATATACTGAGTGGCTTATAAAAACCAGAAATTTATATATCACAGTTCTGGGAGGGTAGGAATTTCAAAATCAAGGCATCATGAAATTTGGTGTCCAGTGAGAACTCATTTCCTGGTTCAATAGATGGAGGCCATCTTCTCGCTACATTCACATGGTGAAAGAAGTGAGAGAATCTCTCTCAGATCTCTTTCATAAAGGCAATAATTTCATTTACCAAGGCTCTGCCCTCATAACTGAATCACCTCCTAAAGACCCCTTGCCTCTAATCCCATCACCTTGGGGGTTAGGCTTCAATAAATGAATTCGGGGATATAAATGTTCAAACAATAGCAATTAGTTTGCTGGATTAATATTGTTTAACACACACAGAATCATACCATACATATTGTTCTGATACTTTTTATTTCTAATTTAATTTTGGTGTAGACAAAGAAATATCAAAATCTTGAAATTTGTTAATATCTCTTCAGCATACAATTTACCTGAGTGCATGTTCTATGTACACTTGAAAAGAATTCTACAGTTGTTTGATGCAGTGTTTTGTGAATGCATATTATATTAAGTTGATTGATAGTGTTGTTTAAATTGTCTATGATGATTTATACTGATATTTTGACTACTTTTTCTATCAATTACTGAGAGAAGTATTAAAATCTCTAACTGGAGATTTATCTATTTCTCCTTTTGATTCTGTACACTTTTGCTTCGTGTATTTTAAAGTATTGTTATTAAGTGTATTCACTTTAAGATTGCTATGTGTTCTTGATGAATCGACTCTTTTGTAATTACCAAATGACCCTCTTTATGTCTGGTGATGCTCCTTGTCTTGAAGTCAATTTTGCCTGACATTGACATAGTACACCAGCTTTTATTTGCGTAGTGTTTGCATAGCGTATGATTCTCCATCCTTTTATGTTCAGTGTGTCTTTGTGATTATATTTGCAGTGTATCTCTTCTAGGTGCAAATAGTTCAGCTTTGTCTTTTTATGCGGTCTGATAAACTTCGAATTTAAATTATTCATATAACTGAGATTAAATCTACCATAATAGTAGTGCTTTTTTATAGTGTTTTATACTTTTATTGGTGCATTACAATTATACAAACATACATATTACCAATCTCACTAATATTTATACGGGGTGGGGAGTTGGGTGGGATCCAGAAAGAAATGTATCATAGAGCGTTTTGCTATTCTTTGCTATTTGCTCTTCTTTGTTCTTCCTTTTTTGTTTTTTTGGTGTTAATAAAATGTTTAATATCCCATACTATCTCCTTTATTGTCTGTTTAGTTGATACAGGGCTTGGGGATTTTTTAGCATATTTCCTCTCTGGGTTACAATATATATACCCTTAATTATCCACAGTCTTCTTGAATTAATATGCCAACTCATGTGTAATATAAAAAACTGAACCAGGGCCGGGCATGGTGGCACATGCTTGTAATCCCAGTACTTGGGAGGCTGAGACCGGAGGATCCGGGTTCACGGCCAGCCTCAGCTGCTTAGTGAGGCCCTCCGCAACTTCGTGAGACCCAGTTTCAAAATAAAGGATAAAAAAAATAGGGCCGGGGGTGTAACACCCCTGGCTTCAATCCCTGGTACCGCAAAAACAAAAAACAAAAAAACTGAACCAGGTATAGCGGTGCATACCTGTAGTCCCAACTACTTGGGAGGCTGAGGCAGGAGGATTGATTGAGTCCAGAGTTCAAGGACAGCCTTGCAACAAGCAAAACCCTATCTAAAATAACAATTTTTTAAAAATGTGGTAAAATTCAATTTGCACCATTCCTATTGTTTGCAATATTGTACCATATATTCTGCTTCTACCTGTTAAAACCTCACTTTGTTGTGACAATTGTTTTCACTTTTGTTTTAAATAACATATAACATATAACTTAACATAACCTCCACTTAATTTTTGTCTCAGCCATCAATGCAAATGCTTATAATTTAAAGTCTTTTTTTTTTTGCGGTACCAGGGATTGAACACAGGGGCGTTCTACCTCCGCGCTACGCCCCCGGCCCTATTTTTTAGACTTTATTTTGAAACCGGGTCTCACGAAGTTGCGGAGGGCCTCACTAAGTAGAGAGAGAGAGAGAGAGAGAGAGAGAGAGAGAGAGAGAGAGCTGAGGCTGGCCGCGAACCCGGATCCTCCGGTCTCCGCCTCCCAAAGTACTGGGATTACAAGCGTGCGCCACCACGCCTGGCTAATTTAAAGTCTTAAATTCCTGATTCCTCTCTAATCTTAATCTCTCATTCCCCCCACCTCTCCTACTTTACTGTTACCATCATGCCCTGTCTTCACCTAGTTGCCAAGTTTTTAAGAATTATCCACATTCTCTCAACAGTACCTATCTGAAACCTGTCTGTAAAACACCCTTTATCTTCTGAGCCACTTTAACTCTATTAAATATTTCCATAGTCATCCTTTTAAGTTTAGACCCTTATTTCCCCAGTCCATTAGTATTACATTGTGTGTGTGTGTGTTTGTGTGTGTGTGTTACACTCAATCCAGCTCAATTTACCTATCCTCCTTCTCCCTGACTAAACTTTGCTTTATGAGCATTGATGATGATTGATATTAAAAATTAAATATCTTTGCCTCAACTGGAATTTCAATGCTCCTCAAGAATTCTGTATATTTCTTCTGATGGCTTCCTCTTTCTCTAATTCTCAACAATTACTACCACTATGTTCTTCACTTTCTTTAAGCTACCAAGATACCACTTCCAACATCACTTTCAAAAGATGTCAACCCTCACTTTACAGACACCATGGCCACATCTTTCTCATCTTCTCACCACTCTACTTATTTCATTTCCTCGGTCTTTCTTCCTTCTTTCCTGACACAATTAGGAAGGGATTCTTTCTCTGAACTAAAGGCAATGGCTTCTTCTTTTTTTTTTTTTTTTTGCGGTACCAGGGATTGAACCCAGGGGTGTTCTACCTCCGTGCTACACCCCCGGCCCTATTTTTTTTATACTTTATTTTGTACCAGGTCTCACGAAGTTGCGGAGGGCCTCACTAAATAGAGAGAGAGAGAGAGGAACAGGGAGAGAGAGAGAGAGCTGAGGCTGGCCGCGAACCCGGATCCTCCGGTCTCCTACTCCCAAAGTACTGGGATTACAAGCATGTGCGACCACGCCCGGCTCAAGGCAATGGCTTCTATCTTTGCTTTTCTGCTGTCTTTGTTCCCTCAGTCACTCCTGTGTCTTCAACATCACCCATGTCCAAAAATAAGGAAATTTAAATTTTAATAATAGAAATAGGACATATAAATTTGTTCTATATATGGATTCTCATAGACTTTAGACTTCCTCTAAGAAGAGATTCCTCTACATTTTCAAATATGCAATAAGACCTAAACTTTATTATTTCATACACCAGATGTCACTGTTTCTCTATGCTAGTAAAATGGACCAACAAATTTTGGCAGTTAAAAAAAACACATAAAATACCCTGTATTTCTTTTCTTAAGTGTATACCCAACAGAAATATTTAAATGTATAAACCAAAAAACAGGACCAAAATGTTCACAGGGGCACTATTCATAATATCCTAAATTGGAAACTACCCAAATTCTAGTCAAGGGCAGAATAGATAAATACATTGGAAGTATATACACACAATGGTACACTATGCAGCCATGAGAATAAAAAAGTTATAACCACACAATACTTCTCAAAAATATGTTTCATAGAAGTCAGGAAAAAGTATGTATTTTATGATTTCATAAATTTTATAAAGTTCAAAACCATGCAAACGTAAATATGGGATAAAATTCACATTCTGGGTTACCTTTGAGGGAGGTTATGACTGGGAACAGAAGCAGGACCTCCACAGTGCTAGTAATATTCTGTTTCTGGATTTGAATGGTGGTTATATGGGTTTGTTCAGTTTGTGAAAATTCATTGAGCTATAGTTTTCTGATGTACACAATTTTGTATATATGTGTCATGCTTTAGAAGTTTAATAAAATCAATTCAGTTATGAAGAATTTGCTGAAACTAAGATACTAAATGTCTTGAAGATCTATTCAAAATCGAATTCAAAGCCAGGTGTGGTGGCACACACTTATAATCCCAGTACTTGGGAGGCTGAGACAGGAGGATCACAGGTTCAAGACCAGTCTCAGCAACTTGGCAAGACCCTGTTTCAAAAAAAAAATATCAGGCTTGGGGGAGTGTAACTTGGAGGTTCAATCCCCCTGGGTTCAATCCCCAGTACTACACACACACACAAAAAATTGATTTCAAATCCCTAAATACTTTGGTTTGATTCCTGTAGCTGCTCCCTCTTGTGATTTAAGGATGATTCCTTCACCATGGCTCACATTTCATCTTACTATATATCCAAAGAATGCATCCCTCAATTATCTTCCCAACTCTTCATTATCTAAACCATCTCCTCTCTACTGATCCTTTACACTTAGCACATAAACACATTTAAATTTGTCCCATCTTCAAGAACTAAATATCTTTTTCTGTGTTCCAGCTCCTTCTAGCCAGTATGCAATCATTTTTCTTTTTCTACAGTCAGGCTTTCTTGGTTCCATAAACTCTTCTCCCAAACACATCTTCATGGTAACACAGAACTCCATGAAAATGGTTTCTCCTATAGTCACAAGAGTCCTACCCATTATAATTAGTTTTTGTGTTATTCCTTAAGACATTTCCAACTACTGATAACTATTCCTTGGGAAGAGATAAGGTGTCTGAAACATCATAAGTCCTTACCTAATAAATAATGTGAAAAAACAGTCCAATATATTAACTTTAGCCCATGTAATAATTTAAACAATATCATTAGGTCTTGTGTTCTTAGGTAAAAATTTCTAACTTAAATATTTGTTTCCATCCCTACCACTTTTCTCCAATAGGGCATCTAGGTACAAAGTAGTATGTTTCATATTATTTCTTGACAGTGAGAAAAATGATAATGTATCTCTAACTAATGTAACTCTAACATTAGTCTACATAGTGTACTTTGCGCTATTTTAGCACTTTTTTCTTGATCATATATTTTTGTAAACTTAAACTTATTTTAACTGATCCATATAAACATAAAAGTTGTATATGCAGCATCATATGATGTTTTGATACATGAATACATTGTATAATGTTTAAAATAGGGTAAAGCTATCTATCCCCTCAAACATGTATAATTTCTTTATGGTAAAAATATTCAAAATCCTTTCTTTTAACTTTTTGAAATATATAATACATTAACTATAGTCACACTACTGTGCAATAATAGCACATCAGAACTTCTCATTCCAAACATAGTAACAGTTGATCAACCTTTCTTCATGCCTCCTACCCCACTCCTCTCCCCAGCCTCTGGTAACTACCATTCAACTCTCAATTTTTATGAGAACAACCTTTTTACATGGTTGTGCACATGTCTCTTTGACATGCTGATTCATTTTCTTGGATGTATACTCAGTTATGGGATTGATGGATCATATGATAGTTCTATTTTTAATTTTTGGAGTAATCTCCATACTGTTTTCCACAATTGTAATAATAATTTGCATTACCACCAACAGGGTGAATACTTGATTGGGCATTAAAACATGTTTCATCAGTCCACATTTACAGTTATAGCATTCATGGTGATTGTATACATAGGTGCATTTATACAGTTTGTTATGTATTCTAGTAATTATGAGGATAAAATATTTGCATATTGAAGTAAACACTGTTGTAAAATGCATTACTCTTATTCCTCCTTTATATTAGGTTAAATATATTGATTGATTTTAATTATTCTGCAGATGAGTTGTCTTGGCTATGAAATTATTTTCATGTGATAAAGACAATATTACAATTGTTAAATGGGGGAGCCATGAGATATAACAAGGTTGAGAACCACTAGTGAAACTTTTAGATTAGTTGCTCCCTGCTTGGAAGCATCCAGTGGTGCTCCCTGGCTGCCCATTTACCATCTTCCAGCCCCACAAATATTCCATAATGATGGCTAGAAAGCAGAGAGAGACTAACTCATAAAAATCTCTCATGTTACAGCCGGGTGTGGTGGGGCACGCTTGTAATCTCAGTATTTTGGGAGGCGGAGACCGGAGGATCCAGGTTCGCAGCCAGCCTCAGCTCGCTATCTCTCTCTCTCTCTCTCTCTCTCTCTCTCTCTCTTTCTCTCTCTCTCTACCTAGTGAGGCCCTCCGCAACTTTGTGAGACCCGGTTTCAAAATAAAGGATAAAAATAGGGCCCGGGGGTGTAGCGCGGAGGTAGAATGACCCTGGGTTCAATCCCCAGTACCGCAAAAAAAAAAAATCTCTCATTTTAAAGCTGAGAAGACTACAGTATCCAATTGCCTCCTGTCCTGAATGCCTAAGTTATGCCCTAAAAGGATACTTGCAGCAAACCACCCACAAAATTTTGATCTCTTGTCCTCATCTCTTGCCTCCTATCAACCACTATGCTCTTTGTAGAAGTCAAATTCAATTTAACTTAAGCAATTAATTGTTCAATTAGTAAGAAAAGGGGTAAAGTTTTGTTATGTATTAATAGTCAAGTAAATCTTGCTCTTCATGTTGGAGAGTGTGTAAAAAGAGTTATCTATGCAAGGAAATTATCTAAAAATTTGATGAATTTCTTCATTTAATTTCTGCTGTGAAGGAAATACACATTATTATCTTAATTTTATAGATAAGAAAATTTAGGCACAGAGAATTTAAGTAACTTGAAATATCACACAGATAAATTTTTTGTTTTGCAGTATTGGGGATTGAACCCAGGGGCATTCTACCTCCGGGCTTCACGCCCAGCCCTATATTTTGTTCTTTATTTTGAAACAGGGCCTCACTAAATAGCTGAGGCTGGCCGCGAACTTGGATCCTCCAGTCTTGGCCTCCCAAATACTGGGATTAAGTAACTAACTAATTAACTAACTAACTGGCTAACTTTTTTTTAAATAAAAACACATTGGAACTATGAATTCCCAGTGCTACTGTGTATGGACAAATTCTTGCTATGTGAGTAAACATTATGTAGAAATCTAATACAAACAGAAAATTACTTTAGGATGTGTCTACCCAAATCATGGTTCAATACCAAGAGATGTGACTGAGTCTATTGTCACATGGAATGAGGACATAAGATATATAGCTGATGCTATCAAATCTGGCTTTTCTTTTTGCCTATTGATTTTTCCCTTTGAAGTATTTCTGTTCAATAGTCAGAATGAGAGCATATCTCACAGTGTATGCATACGATTCAACAAATTTGAGCAGAGGAACATCAGTAATCCTGGAAATAGCTTCAGAAAGTGCCTCTTTCCCTAGCATGCATGAGGCCTTGGGTTTGATCCCCAGCACCATGGGCAAAAAAGAAAATGCCTCTCATTTTTCTCCAAATAGAAACACAGAAGAGTCAAGTAGACCCTGACCATACATAGTAACTGTTCACTCAGCTACTTTCATCAAGATCCTTGAAAATTTATGCCACATTTCAGATACCACATTTCAGATAGTTCCTTTTTCTTAGTATTACAACTTGTTTACCAAAAACACATTAAATGAATTTCTACACAAAGTGATATTTCTTTTTTGTGTGTGTGGAACTGGGGATTGAACCCAAGGGCATTCTACCTCCAAGATACACCCCCAGCCCTATTTTATTTATTTTGAAACAGGGTCTCACTAAGTTGCGGAGGGCCTCACTAAGTAGCTGAGGCTGGCTGCGAACCCAGATCCTCCTGTCTCAGCCTCCCAAGTACTGGGCTCAAAGTGATATTTCAACATTATCGTTTCAGGCAAAGACATACCAATTTTCCATAAGAGTTTTTTAGTGAAAGAATTTTATATGAACAAATTTGCATTATGCACTATGTTTGGAGGTACCCAAGAAGAATTAAGAAGTAGCACCTTCAACTTTTTGGTCTATTGAGTACTTAGGCAATTTCCACATGTTTTCTAATAGTTACGTTTTGGCTTTATTTGTCTTAAATGTCTTAGTCCTAAAGTTGTTTGACCAAGTTATAACTTTATTTTTAAGTGAAGTTTTATGCAAAATAGGTATGTGTCTCAAAAGTATGGAAACTGGTTTTTTAAAGTGGCATAAAATAGCCAGGCATGGTGGCACATGCTTGTAATCCCAGTACTTGGGAGGCTGAAAAAGGAGGATCGCAGGTTCAAGGACAGTCTCAGCAAGTAGTGAGGCTCATCAACCTAGTGAGACCCTGTTTCAAAATAAAAATAAGAAAATAGGGCTGGGGGTGTAGCTGGGAGGTAGAATGCCTTTGGGTTCAATCCCCAGTGCCATAAAATAAAAAGAAAGAAAAAAGGTATAAAATGAAGAATACACCTGCCAAAGTATGGTTCATTTGTACCCTTCTTCTACTATTCCATCAAATTGTCATTCCCTCTTTTGGTCGGTACAATAAGCTTTAGTTCATTGCATTTAGGCACAAACAATATTTACCTTCAAACTTTTTAGTATTATTCAGATTAACTTGTTTTTGTTCTTTAATTAACATGTTTTTTAATTTGTGAACATGATCTGGTTGCACTGATTTGAGATGCAACACACCATAATTTTTCCATTTAAACAAATAGAAAAATGTTTAATTTAAGGATTTTTATATTATAGTCTTAAGAAAAGTCAAAATTGTCATGCAAAAGGTAGATATATTTATCCTTGACATCTAAAGACAAACTCAGATGGTTTCTTTCTTATCCTTCCAGGATTGTTGCTACAGGGCTCCTGTTGTACAATATGAATGTTAGGGAAGTACCGCTGATGTGACTCAGGACTGCAATTGCTATTCAGTCCTTTGTTCCCATAAAGAGAACAGAACGTGAAAAGAAATTTCATTTGTAAATATGACATTACAGTTGAAAACTTTCTCTCTTGTTATTTAAAAATTACAGTCAAGAACTCCTAGTAACATCTTGTAATTATATCATAATCAGTTATTTAATAAATCAAAGAAACATTGAATTAGAATTTTAAGTACAAATTAATACTACCATTAAGTTTTCACCTGTATTTTCTAATAAAAATGAATAATAAAATGTATCTTAAGAAATATAGAAATTGAGAACACAAAAGTTAACTAATTTTCCACCCATAGCCTACATTTTTTTTCTTTCATCCCTATTTACTACCCACCCCCCAATATCACTTTGAAATAAAGATACGCTGGGTGTGGTGGCGCACGCTTATAATCCCAGTACTTTGGGAGGCAGAGACCGGAGGATCCGGGTTCGCAGCCAGCCTCAGCTCTCGCTCTCTCTCTCTTCCTCTCCCTCTCTCTCTCTCTCTCTCTCTCTCCTTAGTGAGGCCCTCCGCAACTTTGTGAGACCCGGTTTCAAAATACAGCATAAAAAATAGGGCCGGGGGCGTAGCGCGGAGGTAGAACGCCCCTGTGTTCAATCCCCGGTACCGCAAAAAAAAAAAAAAGAAAGAAAGATACAAAAGAAAAATAATATAGAGTATGCCAATGTGTATGTGTATAAAAGTATAATAACTTGATGGAAACATTAAGTTAAATATTCTAGTAGATATCTCAATTTAAAAACAGTAAAATTATGGTGGCTTAAAATTTCTCTTTATACAAATATATTAAATTTTCAACCAACATTTTTTCACTATGACTTTTTCTTTAAATTTAGACATTGTACCTATATTAATAGAAGCTAAATTTCTGTATTTCAGGTAGAATATTCTATCTTTTATATCTGTTTAACTATCACCCTATGCTGCTTGGTGTTGCTTATCTCATCTCCTGAATGTGGTGATAATGTATAAGGTGAATTTTCAAAATGAGTCTTTCTTGTCACTTATCTAAGAAAAATGGATAGATGTAGTATGAATTTACATGAATGCAATGGACTAGAACTACTCATTATATCCCATTTATAACTGTAAACAAAGCTATTGAGAAACTGCATGTGGTGCTGGGCTAAGCACTAAGTTTTGAGAGGGAAACAAAAAAGATGGACTCTCTCTCTTTCTCTCTCTGCCTTTATGATACTTAACTATCTGTGGGGGGATATAGATGATCGTCTAGAAAACAAGTATAAGAGTAAAAATGATGATAAACAATCTGATGGAGACAGGGTGTAGGAAAAAAGGATTATGATGAGGGTAGTCAGGCAAAGTTTCCCTAAAACCAAGGCCTGAAAGTCAAGAAGTGACCTCTCATTCTAGCAAAATGGGACAGAGAAAGAACTTGAAAGAGTCAAAATAGCACACCCAAAGACCCCCAGGTAGGAAGAAGGTGAGCAGATTCACAAAATACCTTGTTTCTCCTTTCCCTGTCCTCCCCACTGTGAGATTGAGTGATTTGCCCTATTACTGGAGATTTTCCTGAGGATTCTGTGTCATAAGTTTTTTTTTAAAAAAGGGAAACTATTTAGAATAGCTTTAATAATAATTGGTATAGCAGTTCACAATTCAAAAAATAATACTTTAAGTAGCAGTTATTAACTCAAATCCTGCATTTTTTCTATAACTCATTTTCTAATAGCAAATTAGAATTTTCTGCCACTTGGGTGACAAGAATTTTATCATAATTAATTAGAGACTTCCCTTCTCCTCAAGGAAAATACAAAGTTCTAGGTAGCACAATAATAATAGTAATGATAATAATAATAATAATAATAACAACAACACAAATAATGATAATAGTGGCTGAGCAGGAAAGTTATTGCATAAATGCAATTTGCAGCTCTGCATTGCTCTTAACCCAAAAATGTCTTTAGGAGTGGCTTTGGGCCACAGATGATAGATCTGGTACATGAACTCTGACCCTTTGGGATATTCTTCCTGATGAAATAAATTTTCAAGGAAACAATTCCATTCACAATAACTTCAAAACCAATCAAATACCTAGGAATAAACTTAACCAAAAAGGTAAAAGACCTCTTACAATGAAAACTTTTCTTCAGTGTGAAGAAAGAAATTGAAGATCTTAGAAGATGGAAAGATCTCCCCTGCTCTTGGATAGGCAGAATAAATATTATCAAAATGGCCATTCTGCCAAAAATGATCTTCAGAGTCAATGCAATCCCTATCAAAACACCAACATCATTTTTCACAGATCTAGAAAAATCAGTCATTAATTTTATATGGAGAAACAAAAGACTCAGAATAGCCAAAGCAATTCTCAGCAATAAGAACCATGCGGGAGGCATAACAATTCCTGACTTCAAATCATACTACAGAGCTATAGTAATAAAATTAGCATGGTATTGGCACAAAAACAGATACACAGAGCATTGGAACAGAATAGAAGATACAGAAACAAATCCACAAACTTATAGCCAATTGATTTTGACAAAGGTGCCAAATACCTACATTGGAGAAAGGACAGTCTTTTCAACAAATGGTGCTGGGAAAACTGGTTATCTACCTGTAGAAAAATGGAAATAAATCCTTACCTCTCACCCTGCATAAGAGTCAACTTGAGATGGATCAAAGACCTGGAAGTTAGACCAGAGTCTGTGAAATTATTAGAAGAAGGCATAGGTTCAACAATCCAACATATAGGCACAGGTAGAAACTTCCTCAGTACTTCATATGGGTGGGGGGGCAGGGGGGACACTAAGAGCTGTGTGCATGTATATTAACATCAAATAGATATTCATTGTGATGTGAGACTCCAATGCACCAATAAAAGCATGTTAAAAAATAAAAATAAAAATAAATAAATAAATGAATATAGACCCTAAGAAAACAGAAATTTTCACATATATGGGCATATATAATTCTATATATATCTGGGCTTGTATTACTGGGCAAGACAGTAAACAGTTTGGTCAGATAATTTGTGTTAAAAATAATTTATGGTGAAAAGCTCCTTTTGCTTGGGCTATTAGAGTCAGAGTATCTGAAGTGAGTCACACAGACACTGAATGCCTACAACCCTGATCACAAAGGAAAATCACAGGCACCATGGTTCTGGTGAGCTCCCCTAGTTAGCAACCCTCCTTATGTATTGCTATACATTATTTCTGAGAGAATTAAGTCACACAGCTCTCCTGGGAGAGGACACATGTAAGTTTGTACTTGATTTCTCCTGGATTTCACTCTATGAACCTTCTCCTTTGATGACTTTAATCTCTTTTAAATTAATAAATTGAAACTGAGTATAACGGTTTCTTTTTAAGCCCTGAGACTTCAAGGACCCCCAAAACAGTAGCTAACATTTACATGGTATTTATTATATTTCAGACACATGTCTAAGCCCTCTAACTCTTTTAATCCAAAAAAGAAAGAAAAACACTCTTAAAAGTAGGGAATATGATTACAGATGGTCTTTGACATACCATTCTTTGGCTTATGATTTTTCAACTTTAAGGGGTGCAAAAAATGTATGCATTCAATAGAAACCAGACTTTAAATTTTGAGTTTCGAACCTTTCCCAGGCTATCAGTAAGTGGCACAATAGATACTCTCTTTAGATTCTGGGCAGCAGCAGCAGCAGCAGCAGCAGCAGCAGCAGCGACAAGCTACAAGACTATGATCACAAGGGTAACAACTGATACACGTTCTGTATTCGATAAATTGCAAGATGTTTGACACATTAGTATAACATAAGCTTTGTATTGGATGATTTTGCCAATAGGCTGATGTAAGTGTTCTGAGCATCTTTAAGGTAGGATAAGAGCCAAGCATGGTGGTGCACACCTGTAATCTCAGTACTTGGGAAGCTGAGATGGGAAAATTGCAGGTTCAAAGCCAGCCTTAGCAACTTAGCAAGGCTCTTAACAACTTTAGTGAGACCCTGTCTCCAAATAAAAAATTTAAAAAATAGGGCTGAGGGTGTAGTTTGGAGGTAGAATGCCCAAGTTCAATCCCCAGCACCCCTCCCTCCCCAAAAAAGGTAGGCTAAACTAAGCTGTGATGTTCAGTAAATTAGGTATATAAAAGGAATGTTCAACTTATTATGGGTTTATCAGGACATAACCCCATTGTAAATTTATATGCCTATTTTTAAATGAGAAAACTGAGACACAAAGGAATAAATTATTTGCCTAAGATCACAGAACCAATAACTGGCAAACCCTAAACACAAACTGAGGCAGCCAGTCACTAGAAGACAGATATTCAGATGCTGGGCTAAAGCACAGAAGGGTGAAAGGAAAGCCAAACTGTTCTAGAATCATGTCTGCATGCCAGTGTTCCTTGATGTGCCACTGCCCCAACTCATTCTGTTTAACTGACTTCTCAGGCCAAAACAAACACTGCCTTGCTGACGGTCTTGAGAATTATGCATGTGGCTTTATCACTAGGGGTCAAGTTTACTTTTTAAGTACCTGTAAGGCCACAAGTGCTCACACACACAAAGCAGACCATCTCTCCTGGGATCTTATATGGAAAGCAGGGCATGCCTATTCTCCATCCCTCACTTCTCTTTCTCTTACCAAGAGATTAGTTCTTCTCTAGGTAGAGTGGGACTGGAGAAAAGCTTACTCTCCACGGTTCAGAGTTCTCACTATTCCCCAGACTCATATGTCCCATTTTACAGGTGATGAAAGTGAGGTTAAAAATATTAGTTTATTTTTTCCACTTAAATCAACATATTTAGTAAGTGGTAGTGTGATGATGTGTAGTTAGAGCTTGTTAGTCAGAGTAACATGTTAGCTAGAGTGACTCCATACTTGTTACTCAGAATGACCTCAAACCTGGCTCTAAAACAGGGAAGTTGGTCTTGAAAAAAATTAAACCAGCACATTGGCAAGATAGTTAACGGATTGTCATAACAACATATTGTAACTTATTGTGTTATTGTTATCTTGCTAACCACCTGTTCTTGCTTCTGTACTTTCGTTATGCTTGGCTTGCTTGGCATACCTGAATACTATGGGAACCATAGGGGCTTCCCATCCCCTGCTATTGAAACCTGCCATGGGAACCTGTTTCACCCTGAGTTTGTATTGTATCTTACCCTATATAAGAAAATGCTGTAAAACAGTCAAGTACTGCACTTGGCTGTCTTGCCTGTGTAGTCTTACTGGCCAGTAATAAAGACTCTCATTTAACATGGTCGGTGGCCTGATTGGTCTTGACTGGGACCCTCCCTGGCAACAGCAGAGTGGAATTTGATCCTAGTCAGCCTGAGTGAAAACCAGTGCTGCTCAACAGGTGCCTTCAAGTTGTTTAATGCAGATAGCTAAGATGTTCTTCATAGAGGTAAGCATGGGATGCTGAGGACAGAATTGTTTCAGTGGAAAATGAAATTACTAAAATACTGATTGTACCATAATACTCCTTTCCTGATTTTAGACTATGTCTTCAAAAGGTGCGAGTAGGTGAAAGTGTCTCAATGGAGCCCTATTCAAAAGAAGAAATTTTAAACCAAAAGCAAAAGGAGAAGTTGGAGAGGAAAAGCTGGGGCCTGTGACAGTAGAGTAACAGAGCCCTGCAAAGTATATGTTGAAATAAGTCATGTTGGTTAGAAGAGGCAACCCAGGGACTATGGAAATTGTCACACGAGGAAAGTTAACAAGTGAAGAAAGATCTTGGAAGCACTGAGGCCAGAGTAACTTCGGGGAGCAGACTTCCAGTTAGCAAGAGAGGGGCCACTGCTCAGCCACAGCAGAAACATGGGGAAGAAAAGCCTGATTTCAACCATGAGTGAAGTAAAGGAATACAACTAAACCCAACTATTTGAGTCTACTCCTATATATTGAAATGAATACTAACTTTATTATATATCCAATAGATATGTGACAGATAATTATAATAGTTGCTTTATTAACCCTTTGTAGGCACTATTCTTTTTATTTTGTTTATATCATTGAATATTATTTTGTTTGCTTGTAGAAATATAATTTCCATGAAAGCAGGGAACTTGTCTGATTTGTTGACTGTTGTCTGTTCACACTGCCTAAAACAGAAATTGACTCAGAGAAGAAGCTCAATAAGTAAAGATTTGTTAATTGACTGATGAATGATTGAACGAATAGTGAACAGGTATTCTAGGAATTTGCCCAGAGCCTTGCAGGAGGGAGGTTAAAGCAGAGGGTGTTAAAAATGAGAGAAAAGTAGTAATGTTCCAATGCCTACAAAAGGGAGGGGAGGCAGCCTTGCCCTTGCCATGACATTGAGATGGAGATGGGTGATAACAGTCCCACAGCATTGAGAAAAATCATTACATGGCCCAGTCATAGTATGGTAGCCTGGACTGACTTACCAGTCAAAGGGGAGAATAACTGTCCTGAGCCCAAAATACACAGAGGCTCAGTGAAACACTCATTGATAGCCTCATCCTCTTTAAAAGAGAAAAATCTAGCCAGGCGTGTTGACGCACACTTGTAATCCCAGTACTTGGGAGGCTGAGACAGGAGGATCGCAGGTTCACAGCCAGCCTCAGCTACTTAGTGAGGCCCTCTGCAACTAAGTGAGACCCTGTTTCAAAATAAAAATTAAAAAATGGGGCTGGGGGTGTAGCCCAGAGGTAGAATGCCCCTGGGTTCAATCCCCGGTACTGCAAAAAAAAAAAAAAAAGGGAAAAATCTACATTAGAAGGAGCCAAGTGGTGTTTGGTGACACCAGAGATGTGAGTCACTAGCACAGAGAGGCAAGTTACACTGAAATCATAGTAAGGACCAAAATGGCACCTATCGGGTATGTACGTGCTTTAGTCAATATTAGGATTACTGGAATTATTTGTTGAGGGCTCTGAACAAAGGCGATTTCTTATGCATTCTTGTTGTTTTTCTTTTCAGTGAGCTCTCACTATTCATTTATTATTATTATTATTCCATCTGGCTGAGATATGCCTAGTACCTGGAATACCTTACTAAAGGTATGCCTAGTAAATTGCTTGTTGCCTGATAAGAGAGGATCTAGGTCATGGATTCAAATCTAATTAATGATTTTAAAGATAAACTTTATTTAACATGGGAAGTTTCCTTTATTTTCTTCCTCCTCCTCTTTATATCTTTTTTGTACATGTACAAATAGCACTTCAGGATATAGAAAACTGGAACCCTTCAGCATCACTGGTGAATATCTGACATATGTAATCAACACTTCTAGGGTGGTGGGTAGAACCTTCCTCTTCTCTCCCTTTCAAAATTAGCTGCATAATCTTAGGAACAAGTGAAATATTAACCCTAGATATGTATGAAATGAAGTAGGGTTTTATTGATATTTTGGGAGAAAATTTAATGCAGCCCTGACTTCTGAAACCAGGGTGGAATTTTAGCCAATAATCCAACATTGCTGTCTAGCTCAGTCACTACCTATGGTTAATATACATTTGGGACACAAAGTCATTTCCCACCCTGCTCTAAGGACACAATACCTTGAGGTTCCTAGCTACTTGTTTTAGATACAGCATTATTCAAGAGAGCATTAGCCTAAGTTGAATACTTATAGATAATATAATTTCATTCATGCTTCTCATCTACCTGAAATGCAGACTCTTCCAACATATTACTCTGTTCTCTCATTTAAGGATATACTTTATCTCACTCTACCTCCCAACTTCTCAATGTGGACTGTCCTCCAAACCTTTTCCTCTTTGCTCTTTAGGGTCTTACTCCACTGTCAACTGTTTTGTTCTGCATATTCAGTCACTTCATAGAGAGTTCCCATTCATCTTCTCTAGAGTAATGTTTCCCAAAAGGGATTTCAGACTATTTGTAGATACATACTAAATTTTAGTAGTCATATTTTAATGCATATTAGAAAAATATATATGTCAGAGTCATATTTGCATACATATTGTCACATACATTAAAATTAAAAGCATTTTGAATGAAGAATAAAGGAAGGTGGTAAGAGTTTATTTAAAGAAATGCAATGAGAAAACAACGGTATTATGTAGAAAGTAGGAATGGCAAAATTTCTGAATGACTGAAATTTAAGTACTACCTTAACATTAACTTGATTTTCCATTGAAAACTCCAATTTTACTGTCCCTTTCTCCAGTCTTACAAGGCCAGCCATCTAGTTATCAGCTGCATTCTTTCATTGTCCTTTCTGGAGCTTGACTGCTTCATTTTGGATACTGTCCTCTGAAGCTCGCATCTTTAAACCATAACTTCTATAAGTCTGTTATAGTTAGATATAAATGTTCCCTAAATAGCTCATTTATTAATATTCAGGCTTGATATAATTGAGTCATGAGGGTTGTAATCCCAGAAGTGGATAAATCCATTGTAGTGGATTTACCTGGGTGGTACCCAGTAGGCCGGGAGGGTGTGGCTGGAGGAGGTGGTCCCGGGGGGTGCAGCCTTGGAGGTTATATGTACGGTTCCTCCTCCCCTGCTGGCTCTCCTGCTTCCGGCCTCCATGATGTGAGCACAGTGTATGTGCTCTCCCTTTCTCCGCTCTAGCCCTGAGATCCACGGTCCCTGGTCTCACATGGACTGAACCTGAAACCATAAGAAAATAAATCTTCTTTCCTATAAATTATGTGGTCAGTCTTTAGATTATAGCTGTAAGAATGCTGATCAGAACAAAGCCTACATTTTTCTTCTCAGTAGATATGTCCTTCAGGTCAGTCTTTTTATGACTATAATAGTCATAAAAAGCTTAAGCATCCAGCCCAATCTTATATCTTGTGGTCAGTGTGTATATTTGATTGTATACTGTTAATAAAATACTATATCCCCATTTGTGAAAGTTTGAAAAACACATAAATTACCACTGTTAATTTTATCAATGCTTTGTCATTTTTCTTCTGTGTTTTAATACTTTATCACTTAACAGTATATCTTAAAACATTTTAGATGTTATGATATCCTTATAGCATAATGTAACTAATACCAGTAGCCTTGTATAAATAGTCATCATCATTTAACATAGTTGGACACTTGAATAATAAACTTTTTTTTACAATAAACATTTTTTAGCATAATTCATCCCACTGGGGTTTTAAATACCCCAGTGGGCTAGATACCCTGGAAAGGAATTTTTAAGTCAAAGGTCAGGAAAAACTTGAAGTGTAACTAGATAAGCTGAGGATCCCCCACCAGCAATCATAAATAACAATAGGTGGTTAGAATGTGGTTAAAAACCTTGGCTTTAGCACTTTTGTTATCTAAAACTATTCCACCAGTTCTCAAGCTGAAGGGACTTTTAGAGAAGCCTACAATTAGAGACTCTGAGAGGAGTAAGAACAAAAGTAGAAAAGGGGAGAGATAGGAGAGAACCAAGGGTAGTGAAACTCTGTGACAATGAATAGGAATGGTTAAAGGGGATATAATGGGATTTAGGAGACATCTTTTATATGGAACCTACATTCTCTTGCAAAAAGCTTGTAATGTTTGTTCACACTCTGTCTTCAAGAAGTTCAGACAGGTCACATGGAAATTTATAGAGGCTAGTACACAAAGGCTTATAAATGCAAACTTCAAAAGAATATCTGCAAAGCTTGAATGCTGTGATCTATAAAGTAGGTATCTGGGTTAAGGCTATAAGCTTTTGGAACACAAAAAGCCATAAAAGAGGCTTTTAGCTGCTGCCTGGTGGTTTTGAATTTGGGAGGGTGGAGGTGGGGGTGGGACTTAAGGAGAGCCCTAGAATATGTGAGTATGTGTGAACTTGGGTTCACATCTTCAAAAGAACTAGTTATATATATATGCATTTTTCAACTGCACCCTTCTCCAATAAAAAAGGTTTGGTAATTTCTAATGGAGCAGTTTCAATCTAATATTTTGTTTAAGACCATAGACTCAAGGGCCACACTACCAGGGTCCAAATAAAAAAAATGGAAATGAAAAATGAAAATAAAAAACAAAATGGTTTTCTTATATAAAGAGAGAATAGGTGAGATAGCCTAGGGGTAGACGTGGTTTTTAAATTCAGAATTACATTAATGTCATACTTGGGCGTCTGAGACAGGAGGATTGCAGGTTTGTGGCCAGCCTCAGCTACTTAGTGAGGCCCTCCACAACTTAGTGAGACCCTGTTTCAAAATTATGAATAAAAAATAGGGCTGGGGGTGTAGCTCAGAGGTAGAATGCCACAGGGTTCAATCCCCAGTACTGAAAAAAAAAAGAATCACATTATAAAAGTAATAAATCAAAGGATGATAGAACAGTTCATGCCAAAATTTTCAAGACAAGTTGAAACAAATTAATGTAAGTCTATGTCCAGTTGTTATCATAACCACATATACAATAATTGTTTCAAATAGCTTTAAACGCAACATTTTGACTTTACATCTTTGTATCCTAAAGGGAAAAATAGAAAAAAAAAACCCTCTGAAATGCAGTGGTACTGTTGTTGGTAGTGGTGTTAGTGTCATATGTAGGTGTTATTGGGCAGTGATCCCTTTCTGTTGACAGGCAATAATACATCCTAGAAATAAATAATAAAGGGCAATGATCTCTCTTCCTTGGTCCTTGCTTCCTGATAGAGGAAGATTTCAAATAGTAAGCACAAATAGGGGAATAAAAGAGGTTTGTTTAGGGAAGTAGGGGTACAGTTTAAGAGAAGGCCATGATAAAAGAGTTGCATTCCAGAGAAAAGGTCTGAAATGGTTGGTGGGGGCTTTATTCAGTCAGGAATCTGTCCCCCTCATATATATGCATTTGGGGGCATAGACAATCTCTTTTATCACCAAAACTTAGTGTACCTGAGCTGTTTAGGCAAAGTTGGAAACTTATCCCCAGGGGCTTAAGTGAAACCCTGGAGGGTAGGGCAGTGTCTAACCTGGCAATTGCAGCTGGGCAAGGAGGGCTGGCCAGGGCTTTAGTTCCATTCCTTCCCCTGCCCTATTCACCTCTAATCTACTTAACACAGGTATTTGATATATTGGTATTATTAATTTTTAACTTTTCCTTTTTTTTATTTTTGGCAGTACCAGGGATTGAACCCAGGGGCATTCTACCTCCGAGCTACACCCCCAGCCCTATTTTTTATTCTTTATTTTGAAACAGGGTCTCACTAAGTTGCGGAAGCCTCACTAAGTAGCTGAGGCTGGCTGCGAACCCGGATCCTCTGGTCTCAGCCTCCGAAGTACTGGGATTACAAGTGTACGCCACCACGCCTGGCTAATTTTTAACTTTCATATGCATTATTTTATACACCACATATGCACATAGTAGAACAAAGCAAATAAATAGTTATATTATTAGAGAACAAAGTTTTTCAAAGCAACAATTACAAAATCAAATAAATTAGTAAAATAAACTATGAATGTATGGTTTTACTTATTTCTAGAAAAGTATTTCCTAGCACCATTTGCCAAACATGGAATAAATAGAACAATGAAAAGAGAAAAACTAGCTGGGCGTGGTGGTGCATGCTTGTAATTCCAGTACTTGGGAGGCTGAGACAGGAGGATCGCAAGTTCGAAGCCAGCTTCAACAACTTAGCGAGGCCCTCTGCAACTTAGTGAGACCCTATTTCCAAATAAGAAATAAAATCAGGCTGGAGGTGTAGCTTAGAGGTAGAATACCCCTGGGTTCAATCCCCAGTACCACAAAAAAAGAAAGAGAGAGAAAAACTGCCGTAGATCAAAATATATCTTGATGTGCATAATATTAGAAAAGGAACCTATGGGTCCACTTGATGATTGCTAAGAACTCATTACTATAATGATAAAAAAGGGAAAATATCTGTTCTACTTTCCTTATTCAGGCTGTATTTCTGAATACACAAAGAAATGAAAAATTTCTTCTGTATAGACAAGTAATAAATAGTAAATTCAGGAGGAATATTAAGTTGGAACATCACCACTTTACAGCCCATAATGAAATAATGAATACTAAAACTATACAGCCCATAATGAAATAATGAATACTAAAACTATTAGATGAATGACTGATGAGAAAAAAATTTAATGGATGAATGATAACACTTGAACCATCTTAACCTAAATAAAAATAGGACATATTATTTTCTTCCTGATGAGGTGCGGTGAGGAAGCACAGATCATATCACTTCTGTATGGTTTATTGTTGGCAGGGAGTGGGGGTGGGGAAGCAAAGCTGAATCTAATGAAGTCTGAATTTACCATCAGATTATTGCAAAAACATGGTTGTGGAAGAACTTGTTCATTAATACCACACTTACATAATCAGTCCAGTTTAAAAATGTGAGCGTCTATAGTATAGATGATCTAGTAGACTTGATGAGAAATGGCACATCAGGAGGTATGTTAGTGTGCATGCAGAGATGCATACACTATGTGCCCACTCCCATAGGTCCAAACACATGCTTCTTTCTTAGACCTACTTGTTTCCAATTTTCCAATCTAACTCTTTTGAGTCTTCTCACCTAACAGCTAAACCATTCAGCACTGCCTAAGAGTTCATGCATACCCTTACTTAGGACCTCTTCTTCTCTATATGCAAAGCAAATGACTAGGTAATTGGCCGATGCTCTGTTCATTGGGGGTATTTTCCTCACCACTGTCTCTAAGGGCCATTCTTAAGCAGAGAAAGTAGTAACAGCAGTTCATTTTCCACTTACAACTATATACAAAACCAACCATCCATGAATCAAGCTCAAACTTTCTCCTTCAGCTGGTAATGAAGAACACCTTCCCATGAGAGAGAGAGAGAGAGAGAGAGAGACAGAGAGACAGAGACAGAGACAGAGAGACACTGAGATTTGTTAATGCAACAGTTCCAAGTGATGTGATGGGTGGGCCTGTCTCAGATCAAGATAGATAATTTTTACTATATGGTCATTTGGTGTTTTAAGGTCAGAAGCTCAGTTTCTGAGTCCAGTAGTAAGCCAGGAGCTATTTTTTTTGAACTGTGTATTAGTCTGAGTTTTATCAAAAGAAAGAAATAACAGAGTAATTAGAATTGGAAAAGGTTCCATGTCTCAAAACTGGATTCTAGAGAAACCCAAACCATGACCTCAAGGTCATTAGTTCACCAATGCAAAAATGCTCACCTATCACAGACCACAATTTTGTAGAAACTTAAAGAATGCCTTTAGAGATATCATAAAATATCTGAAAATACAAAAAATAGTTATTAGCAATAGGAGATTAGAGTAGAAAGAGATTGGCTAGTAAGAAGCAAGAAATTTTTAAATAATTTAGGAATAGCAACTATAAGTAGCACCATTACCCCTAGGCTTGAGATTAAGCGCCCAGGAAAGAGGCTCACTCTTTACCCAGAAATGAAATTCACACCTTATGTTAGGGACTGAAAAGAATCTGACATTGTGTCCTCTTTGCAAGTTAACAAGTTAGCTTGTAAAAGATTTGTAAATGCTGGCAGAAAACGTGAGGCACTGGAGTCAAACATTGAGGACTTTGTTACTCAAGGCACAAAATGGGAAGGTATCTTTCTGGAGGTAATTTACCACAAACCCTTCAAACAAGGACACAGAGAAGCTATTCATCACTGGTCAATGATAACCATCGCAGGAGCTGGGCACTGGAGAAGCTATGAGTGCAGCCGGAACTTGCTATGTGCACTGCAGGAACACATGAAAACCTATCAGGCACATGGAAGCAGGAAGCACAACTCTATTGTCTCTGCAATGTCTTACTATTGCCATCAACTGACAACACTTCAGTGCTAACTTCTAAAAGAAAAACATTTAACAGGTTCAGGTCCATTACTACAGAGCAGGCAAATATATGAATTTGGAACTGAGATTAAATAAATAATGAGCTCCAGAAGTCTACACTGACTCTAGTTTCCACGCTTGTCAAAGATTGCAAAGACCATCTTTCTCTGGTACCTTTGGATATGCTGGGTTATATGGGCCAAGTAGGTCAACTTATGCCACATGCTTGAGAGCCCTTTCTTGCTCTGAACTTGCACTCAAAGATTGTAGCCTTCCACATCACTCAATTAATTTTTGGAGCAGTATTAAAGGCATAAAATATGTTCCTCTAAAATTCAAATAAATTTGCAAGGCTTTGTATTTATTTCTTATTGGTAAGCAGCACAATAGCTTGTTCTTCATTTTGGAAGAGATGCCCTCGCATACCCTGTACTCCCAGGCCACTAGAAACTTCAGTGAAGTATCAGGTCCCTGAAACATTACAGGGCTCATTTCCCACCTCGTGCAGCACATATCTTAGCAAGACACCCAGAGTATTTGCCATTTCTTGCTCATCTGGTCCAAAAAACATGATGTCATAAATCCAATGAACCAATATAATGTATTGTGATATGCCCACATGATCCAAGTCCCTATTCAGAACAATATGACAGATAGCAGGAGAATCAATATAACATGGCAACACCAATATATATTGTTGTTCATTCAATGAATGCACACTGCACCTGATCCCCTTTCTTATGGGAAGGGAGAAGAACTCATTCCATGTGCCAGGAGGTCTTTTAATTTACTATAGGAAAATACCACAACTGGCACAGCAGATGCAACAAGGGCTACACTACTTTGTTAGGGTTTGTGTGTGCGTGTGTGTGTGTGTGTGTGTGTGTGTGTGTGTGTGTGTATGGCACTGGGGATTGAACCCAGGGACATTCTACCTCCAAGATACAGCCCTATTTTATTTTATTTTTATTTGGAAACAGGGTCTCATTAGGTTGATGAGTCTCACTATTTGCTGAGGTTGTCCTTGAACCTGCGATCCTCCTGTCTCAGCCTCCCAAGTACTGGGATGGCAAGTGTGCACTACCATGCCCAGCTTTGTTAGTTTTAAATCAATTCACTGTCATCTCATTGATCCACCCAATTTTTCCAGTGGTCAAACTAGCAAATTGAGTAGGGGTATGATGAGGATCTCCTACTACAGCAGCTCTCACTTTAATTTCAGTGAACCAATGTGAGGGACCTCCCAATTGCTAAGTATATCCATTTTAACTTTACATCCAGGGGTTGTGGAAATAACCACCATTCTAGAGATGATTTAAAGCATACAAAAGGGTGGGCATGGATTGTATGCAAACACCATGTCATTTTATATAAGAGACTTGAGAATTTGTAGATTTTGTTATCTGTGAGGGATTCTGAACCACTCTCCCATAGATAAATGATTGTACATTTGTGATATTGTTCTTCTTCAGGGAGCCTCTTACTCAGTCAATGAGTGGTGGGTCTGAGAACTGGCTAAGATTTGAACATTGAGAATGAGATGGAGAACTTTCTGTTCAGTCAGCTGACCTTGACTTTCTGCCCATTCTTTTTCTGGGTATGTATGGTACTGGGGATTGAACCCAGAGGCATTCTACCTCCGAGTTACACCCCAGCCCTATTTTATTTTTTATTTTTTGAAACAGGGTCTCATTAGATTGTTGGGGCTGTCCTAGAACCTGCAATCCTCCTGTCCCAGACTCCTAAGTACTGGGATTATAGGCATGCACCACCACACCTGACTTGATCATTCATTCTTGATCTCTTTTGATTATATACAACAAGGTATACCACATTAGCCCTAGGAACCATGTTTTATGAACATATTTCATAAATTCTTTCAGATCAGACCCACTAGATGGTATTTCAATGTTCTATCATTGCTGCTCATTGAAATAACCTGCTTGGTCCTGATGGCTAAATGCTGCCTCCTAACTGCTATTCCAAGATCCGGTTACTTCTGTTGCTACCAGGGAAAGCAGCATCTCCTCCTTAATAGTGCTTGTGAGCACTTACCCATGCGTTCTCTTTTCTGCTTGATAAAAAGTGTCCTCAGCACCCTCCTGGGAAGCATGATCGACTGGTATATAATTTTCAGACTTATATAGTTAATTCCTTTTAGTAAATTCACATCTCATGGCTTTAGGCTTTCAACAATTTTTTTTCACATTTTTAAGGGCCACTAATTTTTTTCCAAGTATAAAAAGCTATTCCAATAGTGTACTACAACTGTCCTTGGGGGTTCTTATCAGGATACAAAATTCTGTATGAGTGGTGAGTCTGAGAACTGGCTAAGATTTGAACATTTGGCATGAAATGGAGAATTTTCTGTTCAGTCTGCTGACCTTGACCTTCTTCCCATTTTTCCTTCCTTCCTTCCTTCCTTCCTTCCTTCCTTCCTTCTTTTTCTTTCTTCTTTCTTTCTTTATATTTATTTTGTGGTGCTGGGGATTGAACCCAGAGGCATTCTACCTCTGGGGAAGTGCCCACATATCAACAAACTCTCCCTTATCCAGTTATAATTCTGCTATTCTACCCTTACCACATACACTATTCCCCAATAATCATTCCCAGGCATATTTTTGCCAGTATTGCCCATAAATGGTAGATAACACTATGCAATTATTTTGGTATACAATCCCTGTCTTGCTTGAGGTGCAAGTGCTACAGGAACCTGGCACACTTCCCCAGCTGGGTGTACTAAGCACTTTCCTGGGTTGAAGTATTCTAAGTATTCACTGACCCTAAATGGGGGTATAGTGGTCAAGAAGGGAGGCAGAAGCAGATCATGAGAAGGGTAAGCATGGTCTTTTAAAGGCACCTGTCTCATTTTAGGCTTCTGTACAATCTTTAAAATCTCTATCACACAATAGGGAGAATAAACTACTTCTCCAAACCAAGAGAGCTTAAGAAACTTGGGCATTCAAGATTCTCATCTGCACTTACTCAGACATCCCTATCACAATTATCAGGGTTCTACTTCTTTATCAAAGCCCTAACTCTGATGTAGCAGACTCAAAACAAAACAAAACATGGATTAAGCCTTCTCTGAAGTTCTTAAAATTAAGTCTTGAGTTTAGTCCTCAGTATTGTTTATCCTCCAGGTACAGGTGAATGGTTTCTTTAAATGTTATTAAGTTTTAATTTTTTTTTTTTTTTTTGCAGTACCGGGGATTGAACCCAGGGGCATTCTACCTCCGTGCTACACCCCGGCCCTATTTTTTTATGCTTTATTTTGAAACCAGGTCTCACGAAATTGCATAGGGCCTCACTAGGTAGAGAGAGAGAGAGAGAGAGAGAGAGAGAGAGAGAGAGA
>PVJS01015748.1:0-38420 GCA_004027185.1 Glis glis | reverse complement strand
GGAGGAGGAGGAGGAGGAGGAGGAGGAAGAGGAGGAGGAGGAGGCAGCTGCTAGTCAGGTTAAGAGCAAGGCTTTGAGAGGAGACTCAAAGAAGTCTCCGTTCTCCCTCACAAGCAGTTTCCAGTTCACAGAACTGTCTGCGGGCCTGAAGAGCACATGTTCTTTCTGCATCATTTTCAGTTCCCCTGGGGAGGCCTGCCTGCTTCCTGCTTTTGAATAGGACTGAGACCATTCACTTTCCCAGGCCATTGTACCCAGAATGCACCTGTCAGACTCAGCCGCCGAGGCAGGCGCTGGGACAGGGTCTAGGGAAGGGCATGAGTTCTTTGAATGTTGAGTTATTTGGGTGTCTGAGGAATTTGGGCAAGCTTGTGACTGCACTTAGAAGGGAGGCTGGTGACTTAAGTAAACATGGATCGGTCCAGAACAAATAGTTAAGAGTCAATTTAAATTCATTCCCCCCTCCCCAGAGCTTTTCATTCCAAATGCACATGGTGTGTGAGCCCGTGGACTTGTGCACACATACCTTTGACTCAAAGTTAGGGAGAAATGCCACACAGTGGCACTGGGGATCCCATCAGGGAAGAAATTTGAGACGGCTGACCCCGCTGTGGTACTTGCTGAGAGGCTTCTGTGGGGTAGAGGCTGGGTCAAAACAAAGTCCAGCTATCCCAGACAACTGTTCTTGCCACAGACTCTCCAAATCGTTTCTCAGAGCCATAGCATTCGCTCCACATACCTGCATAACTGCACACACACAGGGAGAATGAGCCTCACACCCTAACAGCTGCTGCTTCTTCACCCAGCCTATTGTGAGACTGTCCCAAAGGTCCAGCAAGGAGCAGCTTAAAAATCCAGGGAGAAGTCCAGGAAACAGGGTAAACAGAGCACAGTTACCTACACTGGCACTCAGCCAGGCCACCTGGGCCAAGAGATCCAGGGGCTGCCGAGTGACCTCAACTGTTCCAGACCAGGACAAGGAGAAACGCCAATGAGTAAAATAATAACCGGGCCCGGCTCCTAGAGCCCTGGTGTCAACTCAAAGGCAAGGACTCGAAGGACACACCAAACTGTGCCATGACTCAGACCAGGGGAGAGTCAGGATGCACGGGCACTGCTGGGTGCAGACTGGGGGGCAGGCTGTGGGCTGTGCACCATTCTGAGCATGGGATTGGACCAAGGCCCCCCGTGCATGGATGTGAGAGAGCTGTGGTCATACATTTAAGGAAGGGATCAGGCGCTCTGTAGGGTCAGATCGATGACAACTCCATGCAGCTGTCTGGAAAGTTCAGGGCTATGATACTGTTCCAGTGACTTTAGGAATTAAGATGTTTGAGGTAGGAATTCCAGACAAAATTCTTAATTTAGTCTGGCTTCCAGTTTCTTAGGCCAAAACCCTCAGTGATATTTTTGACACCTCTCTCTCTCTCAAAAAAAAAAAAATTGTGTGTGTGTGTGTGTGTGTGTGTCCTGAAAGACCCTGTACATACTGGCCCCTCCTGCCACTTGGCCCTCACCACCACTCCACACTGGCTCCCTCATCCTCTCTGAACAGGACCACTTCCGCTTTAAGGACTTCTTCAAATGCTGTTCCCTGGGCCCAGGGAGCTCTTCCCCAGATACAGTCATGACTCACCCCTTAACTCCTTCAGGCCTTTCCTCAAACGTCAGCCTCTCTGCAGACTCCACCCCATCTGCAAGCATACACAAACACCCTCTGAACTGCTTATTTTTTCATATTACTTATCAGTTTTTAATGTTACATATAACAGGCATCATATCACTTAGCAGGGATACCTTCTAAGAAATGACTTTTTGAGGTGGGTGTGGTGGCGCAGGCCTGTAATCCCAATATCTGGAAGGCTGAGCCAGAAGGATGGCAGGTTTAAGGCCAGCCTCAGCAACTTAATGAAAACCTGTTTCAAAAATAAAAAATTTAAAAAGGGGGGGTGTAGCAAAGAAGTAGAACATTCCTGGGTTCAAGTCCCAGTATGAAAGAAAAAGAGAGAGAGAGAGAGAAAGGAAACTCATTGGAGGATTTTATCATTTCCTGAATAACAGAGAGTATACTTAGACTAAGACAGCTGTGATATCACCAGGGGATGCAATCTTATGGAACTTCTGTCCTATATTTGATCCATCATTGATCGAAACATTATTATTCAGGACATGAATATACATATACAGAATGCATTTATTATGTATTTGTTATGCTTTCTGTCTAATCTCCCTTCATGCTTAAATGTAAAACTCCATGACAGTGAGTTTTATGTTATTGGCTGATTGGTGAATCCTGGGTGTAATCCCCAGTACCACCCAAAAAAAAAAAAAAAAGAAAGACCTTAAAATGAGATTATACTGGATTATCTAGGTGGGTCTTCTGTGCAATCACATATATCCTTATAAACTGGGGGCAAAGGGAGATACACACACACACACACACACACACACACAGTGAGGTAAAGAGAGAGAATTGAAGATGCTGGCCTTGAAGACTGAGTGGTGTGGCCACAGGCCGAGTGTGAAGGTTAATTTTATGTGTTAACTTGACTGGGCCCTGGGGTTCTCAGATGTTTGACTAAATGTTATTCTGAGTTTGTCTGTGAGGGTGCTTCTGGATGAGATTAACATCTCGATTAGTAGGCTGAGTGAAGCAGAGCCCCTCCTCCCCCACTATGGTTGTGCCTCATTCAATCACCTGAAAACCGGAATAGAATAAAAAAGCAGAGTGAGAAGGCATGTCTCCTCTCTGACTCCTTGAGCTGGAGCACTGGTCTTCTCTGCACTTAGATCAGAACTTACATCTGTTTCTCCTTGGTATCCACCTCGCTGACTGCAGATCATTGACTTCTCAGCCTCAGTAGTCGCATGAGCCAATTCCAGAGAGATAGATGGGTAGGTACATAAATAGATAAGATAGATATATGATATAAAGATTAGATAGATACAGATATAGAAGATGATAGAAGATATAGATAGATAATAGATAAGATAGATAGATAGACAGATATTCTATTGGTTCTGTTTCTTGGGGGAACAGATTACTATATCAAGGAATGCTGGAAGCCACCAGAAGCAGAAAGAGACAAGGAACAGACCCATCCCTAAAGCCCCCAGAGGGAGTGTAGCCCTGCCAACACCTTGATTTCAACCCACTGGAACTGATTTTGAATTTCTGGTCTCCAGGACCATAAGAGAATAAGTGTGTGCTATTTTAAGCCAATTGGCTTGTAGCAAATTGTTACAGAGGCCACAGGAAATTAATACAATAGGAACTACCTTAAGAGAAGTGTCTAACATGGGGCAGGGGGGCACCTGTAATCCTAGTACTTGGGAGGCTGAAACAGAAGGATCCAGATTCAAGGCCAGCCTCAGCAACTTAATGAGGCCCCCCACAACTTAGTGAGACTCTGTTTAAAAATAAAAAATAAAAATAGGGCTGAGGGGTGTAGCTCAGAGGCAGAATGCCCCTGGTTCAATCCCCAGTACCACAAAGAGAAAGGAAGGAAGGAAGGAAGGAAGGAAGGAAGGAAGGAAGGGAAGGAAAGAAGGAAAGGAAAGGAAAGGAAAGGAAAGGAAAGGAAAGGAAAGGAAAGGAAAGGAAGGAGGGAGGGAGGGAGGGAAGAAGGAAGGAAGGAAGGAAGGAAGGAAGGAAGGAAGGAAGGAAGGGGAGAGAAGTGTCTAACGGGGGTGGTCACGATTCCAGCTGGAACATGAAATCTGAAGTGCTTGTCACGTGCCACCTGGAGAAGCAGGTCACATAAGGACTTGGTTATGCAGGTATGTGACTCACAGAATGGTCTGAGCAAGAGTTATTCTCCAAGGGCCCTGGGACTGGAAAGCCCTGGGAAGTGAAGTGAGAGGGGAAGACAGCTGAGCCCACGCCCTGCGGAACATGACCTTGGTGGGGCAGGTGGAAAGGTAGCCCGAGAAAGAAACTAGGAGACCTGGGGTCTTGCAGCCGTGAGAGGTGAGGGCTTTTGAATGACAAGGTGGTCACCTCTGGAGCAGAACCCAGTCAGGGGTGGCTTTAAAAGTGAATGGTGGGCTGGGCGTGGTGGCGCACACTTGTAATCCCAGTACTTTGGGAGGCGGAGACCGGAGGATCCGGGTTCGAGGCCAGCCTCAGCTCTCTCTCTCCCTCTCTCTCCCTGTCTCTCTCTCTCTCTCTACCTAGTGAGGCCCTCCGCAACTTCATGAGACCCGGTTTCAAAATAAAGCATAAAAAAATAGGGCCGGGGGTGTAGCGCAGAGGTAGAACGCCCCTGGGTTCAATCCCCGGCACTGCAAAAAAAAAAAAAAGTGAATGGTGAGCCAGGTGTAATTTCGATACTTGAGAGGCTGAAACAGGAGGATCACAGGTTCAAGCAATTTAACAAGACCTTGTTTCAGAATAAAACTAAAAGTTTCAGAATAAAACTAAAAAAGTTTCAAAATAAAACTAAAAAAGTTTCAAAATAAAGTTTCAAAAGTTTCAAAATAAAGCATAAAAAAATAGGGCCGGGGGTGTAGCGCAGAGGTAGAACGCCCCTGGGTTCAATCCCCGGCACCGCAAAAAAAAAAAAAAAAAAAAGTGAATGGTGAGCCAGGTGTAATTTCGATACTTGAGAGGCTGAAACAGGAGGATCACAGGTTCAGCAATTTAACAAGACCTTGTTTCAGAATAAAACTAAAAAAGTCTGAGAGTGGAGCTTGGAGGTAGAATGCCCCTGGGTTCAATTCCCAGTACAAAAAAAAAAAAAAAGTGAATGGTTGAGAAGAGAGCCCAGAGCCTGTGTGGCAATTTACTCTTGAAGTCTGGCTTGGAGAGTGTAGAAAGAGAGCAGCGAGTTACCACTGAGGCTGGATCTAGGGAGGCTCCTTCATTCTTAGTTTCAAATGGAAGAGTTCAGCGCATTGACTATGATTTGGAAAATGACCCAAGAGTGAGAAGGGTTGGAAATGCAGGTGAGGGTGTTACCTGCTGACGCCAGAGAAGGAGACAATGGGGAAGACTCAGAGAGCAGGTCTCAGGACCCAGGGTGTTCTACCTCTGAGCTACACCCCAGCCCTATTTCATTTTTTTGAAACAGGGTCTTATTAAGTTACCATACACTGGCCTCAAACCTGTGATTCTCCTGTTTTAGCCTCCCAAGTACTGGGATTACAGGCATGTGCCATGTGGCAACATTTTTAAAACTCCATGCTCAGCAGGCAGGGCATGGTGAAACACACCTGTAGTCCCAGTACTTGAAAGGCTGAGACAGGAGGATCACAGGTTCAAGGCCAGCCTCAGCAATTTAGCAAGGCCCTCCACAACTTAGTGAGACCCTGTTTTAAAATAAAATAGGGCTGAAGGTGCAGCTTGGAGTTAGAATTCCCCTGAGTTCAATCCCCAGTACCAAAATTAAATAAGTTAATAAATAAATTAAATAATAATTTTTTTTAAAATAAAACTCCAGTGCTTAACCTGCAGACAAGACCAATGGCATCTGATTTTGTGAGCTGGGGCCCAGGCATCAGCTTTTGCTAGGAATTTGCTAAGGCTCCCCAGGTGAGTCCAGCGAGTGGTCCAGGGGTTTCAGAGCACACCTGGAACAGGGGGTATCATGTCTCAGGAGGAACAGATACAGACACAGATGTAGATTGGTCAGTGCAAATGAGTGAGTTCCCTGCTTCAAACTTTGTAGTTGTGAAATTCGAGACAAGGTCACGTACTAAGCATAGAATGTAAGAAAGAGCTGACTGAAGGTGGAAGGAAAGGTAGCATAGCTCATAGAGAGCAGAAAAGGAAAGATGCTCCAGCCAGAGAAATGTGGTAAGAGTGCTGTGAAGGACTGTGAGCTTGCGGTTACATCACCCGTCCACTCATTCAGCCGACAACTGTCAGACAGACACCAAATAGGCTACAGGATATGGGATAACATAAGACATTGTCTCCAACCTGGCAGCTTTCACGATTCAATGGAGCAAGGAGACATAAAAGAGAGCAGAAGATTCAGGGGCTGTAATAGCATCAAGCACATGGGAGAGGGGGAATTCTAACCATTGTGGGGCCCGAAGTCGCCCCTTGTAACATCACAGCAGGATGTTGCAGAGGTGCGTTCACTCTTCTCCGGGCATCTGAGGGAAACGGGGGTAAGGACAAGTCGGTTCTTCTCCCTCAAACAGCAGTGACCCATCAGCAGACAGCGGCACACCGGGGTCTCCAGCAGGGGCATCTCAGAGCCCTCCGGAAGGGCAGCACTGCTGAGCTCAACAAGGATTTTCACTTTGTAATCTCCATGTGACATTCAGAAAGTGGTCACTAGGTGGCAGGATTAACATTTGCAAAATATCTGCCTGTAGTTGTACACTGTAGTACTAACCTGCTAATACTTGGTACCAGAAACCCAAATTTCCAGGCTGCCTGCAGCTTCCTATAGCAACGTGGCCAGTGAGGAGAAGAATAGTAAGCACATGATGTTAGGTCGCTGTTTAATCTGAACTCACTAGCCCGTGGTCATCTCAGCTCACTTCTCCCCAGCCTGTGGAACCCTGTTGTACAATAAGGTACTCAGTAGTCGCAGTGTTCCCTGAGCACTTGACATGGGGCTACTGCGACTAAGAAATCCAATGTTGAAGACAGGCGCAGTGGCGCATGCCTGTAATCCCAGTGCTTGGGAGGCTCAGGCAAGAGGACTGCAGGTTCGAGGCCAGTGTGCAAAACTTAGGGAGACCCTGCTTCAGAAGTTAAAAAAAGAAATCGAATGTTGAATTTCTATTTCATTTTAATTAATTTAAATATAAAAAGTGATACTCAACTCAGTTGTCTAAAAACTTTTAAAGTAGGCCTGGAATGACTTGGGTATGTCAGTCTACTTTTTTCATTATGAATTGCATGAACTCTACATACAGATCAAGTACTTCCGATGAAAATGCTGAAATTGAGCCATGATACAAATCTAAACTACATGCTGGGGTTTAAAGACATAGTGTGCATGTCAGAAGATAAATATCTCATTAATATTTGACATTAGTTATACTGCTTTTATATAGTATTTAAATAATATTTTGGTATATTGGGTTAAACATTATGCATTATTTAAATTAATACATTTCAGCTGCTGTTACTAACTTTTTGGGATTTTTTGGAGGTGCCATGTCATTGGTTAAAAGAAAGCGGAACAAAACAGGGAGCTACTCTGGGAACACCCAGGACAATGGCACAAGCACCCACCCAGCCTCTCTCCCCTGCTGGCCTCCACCGACCTCCCTCCACCAGCCTCCATGGGCCTCCACCGACCTCTACCAACCTCGGGTCCTGGCAGCTCCTGGCCCAGCTTCCCTCTAGCCCACTGTGTCCGTCCACTCCGAGGGGCTTCTCCCCGGTACACCCTGGGCCAGACATTTTTCTCTATAATCAAAGAAACAACAAAAACCTTTAATTTTCTGTCTCTACTCCTCTTCTTCTTCTTCTTCCTCCTCCTCCTCCTCCTCTTCCCCCTGCCTCATTTTTGGTACTGGGGATTGAACCCAAGGACATTCTACCTCTGAGCTACACCCCCAACCCTATTTTATTTATTTTGAAACAGGGTCTCACTAAGTTGCTGAGGGCCACAATAAATTGTTGAGACTGGCCTCAAAGTTTCGATCTTCCTGTCTCAGCCTCCCAGGTACTGAGATTACAGGCATGAGTCACTGTGCCCCGCCCTCACCTCCTTTTTTTTTATTTTTTTGCGGTACCGGGGATTGAACACAGGGGCATTCTACCTCCGTGCTACGCCCCCGGCCCTATTTTTTATACTTTACTTTGAAACAGGGTCTCACGAAGTTGCGGAGGGCCTCACTAAGTAGAGAGAGAGAGAGAGAGAGAGAGAGAGAGACAGGGAGAGAGAGAGAGCTGAGGCTGGCCGCGAACCCGGATCCTCCGGTCTCCGCCTCCCAAAGTACTGGGATTACAAGCGTGCGCCACCACGCCCGGCCCTCACCTCCTTTTTGACTAAAGAATTCCTTCCTTCAGCTGGGTGGGGAGGCTGCAGTGGCTGGTGGGAAGATCCCTTCCTCCCCATTCCTCCCAACCCTGCTCCAGCCCCTCCCGGCCCCTCCCAGACCCTGGTGCAGCTAATTGTTATTTTTTCCAGGAGCTGTTTTACTGCCTACTTTTCAGGAGTAAAAGAAAAAAAAAACTTTGAAAACACAATTTTACAAAGCAAAATATAAGCCGGTCGTGGTGACGCACGCTTGTAATCCCAGTACTTGGGAGGCTGAGACAGGAGGATTGCAGGTCCACGGCCATCCTCAGCAATCTCATGAGGCCCTCCACAACTTAGTGAGACCCTGTTTCGAAATAAAACATAAAAATATGGCTTGGGGTGTAGCTCGGAGGTAGAATGCCCCTAAGGTCAATCCCCAGTACTACAAAAAAAAAAAAAAAGCAAAATATAGAGGGAAGAAGCAGCGACAGATGTGTGTATGTTGGGGGGTACTGGGGATGGAACCCAGGGGTGTTCTATCTCTGAGCTACACCCTCAGCTCTATTTTATTTTTTTTATCTTGAAACAGAGTCTCACTAAGTTGCTGAGGCTGGCCTTGAACCTGCGATCCTCCTGTCTCTACCTCTCAAGTACTGGGTTTACAGGCATGTGCCATCATGCCAGGCTTGATTTTTTTTAATGATGCCCCCCTTTTATATGTTTAATATGAGCTTCTAGAAAATTTGCAAGTACCCCTGTGCCCCCCCCCCAGGTTTCTGTTGGGCAGTGCTGCTCAGGCCAGGGAACTCGTGTTTAATTAGACAACAGGAGCCCAGGCCAGTGTAGCCTGAGCCAGAGGCCGGGCATGGGCTGCAGCGGGGCAGAGCAATGGCTGGCATTCTCTCTCCTTGCTTGTGACTTGAAACCCTGACTAACTGGGCATTCTTCGTGGGTGGGGAGGAGAACAGGGCTCAAAGTTTTCCTGAAGGCACTGGGCAACATTGTTATCCTGGTAGTTTTTCCCTCTTCAGACTTCACTGCCCCCCCCCTTCTCTAGTTTTGTCTCTGGCAGCCAGACTCCCTGGGTTTGAACCCACATAGCCAGATGATCTGGAGCAATTCACTTAGCGTCCTTGTGTTTCTTTACCCAAACTACCTACTCAGAGTCTATTCACAAGAATTAAATGACTTAATATCTGAAAGGGACTTGAAACAGTATCTGGCAATTGTAAGCGCTATATCCAAAATATTATTATTATTCTCAGGTGGAAAACAGGTGATATTTTTATGAACTTCTTTGTGAAGATAGTAAATTCTTAGCATTCTAAGTCATAATTTAAAAGCAAGACAAAATAAAAGTTCCAATCCCAGTTTTGCGATGAGAGTGTAAAGAAAAAAAGTGGCAACCCGCCACAAGTGTGTTTGGGAACCATGGACGGTGGCTGGGCTATTTTGTGGTTGGAATTCTGGGTTGGGAATGGGTCACCTCTTGTCCCAGGAGGCAGTCAGCCCTCCAAGTTCCCAGCTTCCCACTCCATCACCTGCAGGAACGTAGAGGCCAGGCCAGCTATGGCAGCCACCTAACAGGGGCCCTGCCATGCCGAGGCTCAGTCATTCCCAAAGCAGCACAGCACTGTGACGCCACCGCCAGGCTCTCAAGACCCTGCAAACTGCTGCCCCGCCCAGGCTGGACAGGTCACTCCGGAAGTCACAGTCTGGGTTATCTCAAAGTCAGTCCTGACAGCAACCCCGACATCATTGCCTTACACAAAGTAAACATTTTTGTCATTTGTTCAGCTTCTTACTGGCTCTTTCTTAAGATGCATGTGTCTGCCAGGCATGGTGGTGCATGCCTATAGTCTTAGTACTTGGGAGGCTGAGACAGGGGGATCACAGGTATGAAGCCAGCCTCAACAATTTAGTGAGACCCCTGTACACCTGTTTCAAAATAAAAAGAGCTGGGGGTGTAGCTCGGAGGTAGAACATCCCTGGGTTCAAATCCCCAGTAACACACACACACACACACACACACACACACACACACGCATGTGCCGGGGCTACTCGTCAGCCTCATTTTATTCAGCAGAGGTCTGTGTGGTTAAATTTTGCAAAATCCAATCCTTGAAGAATGTACCAGTTTCAGTTTACTGTTTAAAAGAATTCTCCAACGCAGGAGTCACAAATAAACTGAATCCTTTGATAAGGTAAGTTTTATCCATTCTACAAATTTAAAATTTTATAGTCAATTTGTTTAAAATGACTTCAACTATGTTTAGAAAGTAAAGAGTTTTAGAATTTCTTCTTTTCACTTCTTTTTTTCCCCCTAATAATAGACTGCAACAGGAACTGTGTTCTAAAGAGGAAGACAGGATTTGGAGCTAGAATTGTAAAGCTTTCCCATTCTCCTGCACTTGGAAACTGCTGGCTGTGCCTCCATCATGGACTGTCACTCTACCTCGGCATGCATTTATGGCTGGTCTTATCAGGATGTACGCTGATTGAGCACACAGTGGATTTTTTCTTCTTTGTTGAAAACTCCTGAGACACACCAGTTCTTAGCTTCCTGTTTTCTGGTCCGCAGGCTCCATGCCCTCACCTATCATCGAAGTTGAACTTAAATTGCCACCATGTTGGCTAGGGTGAGGGCTGTGTGGCATGGCACAAGCCTGAAGCCACAGCCCACCACTCCTTGACTTACTGCCAACCAGGCACATCCTTGGGGCCAGACTCAGCTGACCACAGGGTCCCAGGCCCTCAGCTAGAGGAAGATCAAAGCCAGGATCTGAGACAGGCTTCCTCTCTGACGGTGTTGGCTGCTGCCCCCCGCCCCAGACATCGGGGCAATCTTGAGAACTCAGAAGAGCAGGCTCCTCCCACAAGACACAGTTGTGAGGGCAGAAAACTAATGTGAGCTGCCGGGGCCTTCCAGACACCAAGAGACAGCTGATCTCACAGAAACAAGTTCTGAAGAAAGAGGAACAAAGGGGTGGTAGGATGATGAAAAGTCACTGTTAAAATAATAAAAATGTTAAAAATTAAAAAACTTTAAAAGCCTAAGCATAATTGAATTGAGGATCAAATGCTAATAAAGTAGACAGGCAGGCCTTACAAGAAAATTATTTTCAGAGAGAACATACAATAGAAGTGAAATGGTTGGCCCGCAAAGAAATTTATATACAACCTGTAAGAGATAAACAAAGAATGAAAAGAAGGAAGATGTCGTTTCCTGACAACAGAGGCCAGGGGGATTGCAGGGTTCTGAAAAACACCCTACCAATCTCCATCTAAAGTGATAAAATTCCTAATTGGAGTTGGTTTGGTTTTGCTGTTAAGTCATAAATAAAAATTGGTTCAAGATCTTAGGTTAAAAATGAAAAAACAAATAACCCAATGAAGAAATGGGCAACTGAACTAAACAGACATTACACAAAAGAAGAAATGCAAATGGCCAACAAATATATGAAAAAATGTTCAACATCATTAAGCAATCAGAGAGATGTGAATCAAAACTACACTGAGATTCCATCTAATCCCTATTAAAATGGCAATTATCAAGAAGTCAAACAATAAATGCTGTCAAGGATATGGGGAAATAGGAACTCTTCCACACTGTTGGTGGGATTTCAAATTAGTGCAGCCACCATGGAGATCAATGTGGCGATTCCTCAGAAAACTAGGAATGGATCTACCACATGATCCAGCTATACCACTCCTGGGTATCTTTCCAAAAGGATTGAAATCAGAATATTACAGTGATATATGCATATCCATGTTCATAGCAGCACAATTCACAATAGCCAATTCACAACTCACAATGGGTTGGTTCATGGAACCAACCTAGGTGTCCATCAACAGATGAATGGATTACAAAATTATGGGATATACACACAATGGAATTCTATTCAGCAATAAAGAACAAAATTATGCCATTTGGAAGAAAATGGATGGACCTGAGAACATTATGCTAAGTGAGATTAGCCAGTCACAGAAAGTGAAGGGTCATATGTTTTCTCTCATATGCAGAAGCTAGGGAGTAATTGGATACAAGAGGGACTTTAGATAATGGAGGAGAAACTCCAGTGGAGTGATAGAGGGGGTCTAGGAGAGGGTGGCATTGGGGGGGGGGGAAGGGAGAGTCAATGAAGAAAACAGTGCTAGTGAAGTTATGTACATATGTGAAAATATCAATGCCAATCTCAATATCATGTATGAGGAAGGGGAGGGAGCGGGGGGAAGCTCACCAAGTGCTGTGTGCATGTATGTCACTATCAATCTGAACTACATAATGACGTGAGATTATGATGCACCAATAAAAGTATTTTAAAAAGAAAAGAAAACATGTTAAACATTTATAGACATGATATTTTATCATTATGAAATTAAAACTATCCAATGAAAATTGCCCTAAACTAGCAAATCTTTCCCCCAAAACTAAAAACCTGGAATGTGTTTCAACCACACAGGAGCTAAGAACAATTTAGAGTAGGTTTTTATCTGTGCTGCTCATGGGAAGGGGAGTTTCATGAGTCTGTCTGGAGTAAATGGTGCTTCTCTCAACACTGGGGAGGGGAGAGTTTGGGTTCCAGCTCTGTCAAATTTGGTTGCTTTGAGCGCTTATTGGAGGGACCTTCCTCTGTTTTACCACAGACAGGACTGGTGTGTGAGATTCATGCCATGTCTAGAAAGGTATTTAGAAAGCATGCACAGATGTTCAGATGTTGCCACAGTAACAACTCTGCACACACTCCCTTAACCTTTGGCTTCGAGCTCCTCAGCTCTTCTCTGGACTCCACCACCTTCCACTCAGGGCCCTCACGTGCAGGCTGACTGCTCCAGATCCTAGCACGTGGGGAGAGCCTCCCTCACTGGAGGGAGACGACGCAGCGCTCAGAGAGACTGTGTATGCAAACCTGGCAAGCCGCCTTAATTAGTTTCTTCATACGCACACACAGTTCCTCTCAGCCCTACTTAACGATCAGCAGTCATCATGTGTCCTAATTCAGAGACTCTGCATCAGCGATAAATAGGGCCTGGGGCAGCCACCTCCTGCCCCATCATTAAAGAGGCCTCTTTAGAGCGGTCTTTGCAGTCAATCTGTCTCCAGAGCGTGGGAAGTCACTCCAGCTCACAGTGCTCAGGGCTGGTGAGCTTTGGTGGGCAATGGCAGCAGCACTCGGTGGCCCGGTGGCAGTCGGAGCTGGAGATTCTGTGCAATTATGAAAATGTGTCTGCGTGAAGCAAGGAGTGGCCCGCAGGCCTGGGACCAAGTCAGCATGTCCTTGGCATTTACTGAGTCCAGATGTCTTTATCTTCTAGGCAGGAAGTCAGAGCCTGTCCAGATGGCATCTTGATTGCTTTCGGCCCAGCTGATTAAATTTCTAAGGCTGACATCTCTTCCAAATACCATCTCCATCCTATGAAAATGTGGTTGTCAAATAAGTGCCAGGAGGAATCCCTATAGAGGATGGAAAGCTGGGAGGACCTGAATGTGAACCCGAGTGCCCGGGACATCCACGCCAAGAACATCCCCTGCCATATGGCTGTGGTTCTGGGATTTCTTCCACTACACACAAGGCGATTTCTTGAGAGGCAGTTTGGCAGGGGCAAGAGTGTGAATCTGGGATCAGACAGAGCCACTTAGAAGTCCTGCATCCTCTGATGTCTGACTCGTCACTTTATGCAAACCCTTGAGCCTCTGTGACCTTGGTTTATTTAGCTATACATTTGGGATAAAAATAGAGCCTATGTCAACAAGTTGTTCTGAATTTATATGTGATAATGCATGTCGAGTGCTTACAAGGATACCTGGCACCTAGTCATCGTTCCCCCCATATATTTTTGCAACTGGTTACTTTGCCTTTTTTTAAAAAATATACTTTTATTGGTGCATTGTAATTATACATCATAATAAGGTATAGAGTGATAGGAACATAAATGCACATAGTATTTGGTGTGTTTCCCTCCAGATCCCTCCCCACTCCCTCCCCTTCCCCATACATGTCATTTATATTGGTATTGATAATTTCATATATGTACATAGCATTATTTGAACTGTTATCTTCATCAACTCTCCCCCACAACCAAACCAAATGGGGACAAGGAACCAGACTGATCGCTCACACATGCTTTGGACTAGAAACAATATGTAATTCTTCACAGGCCTTTATGGGTTACCCTTTTATAAGCACTCTTGAGAAGCAAACAGGGAAGAGAGTAATTTCTCTTTTATAGGAGAAGTTGAGACAGAAATTGGTGACTGGTCCAAGGGCAAGGGGCTGCCTGTGTCTGAAGATGGAAACCCATAAAGGCTCTTGAAGTCTTGTCTGCTGGTAATGCTAGTCACAAGAGAAGACAGTACTGCCCATGGAGCAGAGGCCTGAACAGAAGCTCCCCTGACACACCAGCATCCAGTCTCCATAAATGTTGGGATGTGTCTGAGGTTCATTAGAATAAAGAAAGGATGCCATATTGGCACCCATGGAAGTTGTTGCCTGCCTCTTTGCTAGTTCAGAAAACCTTTCCTCCCAAGTTCACTTTAAAGGGCTAAATGCCTGACAACAGGATGTGAGAAACATTTCAGAAGGGCTCAAAGTAAATGGCTGAATAATAAAATGAATAATCTCAACTTTGGGGACTATTAGTCCCACAGGTTGTTCATTTACATTCTTAATGAAAGAAATGACAGGGTTGGATCGGGTTATTTTTAAACTTATTTTTAGCTTTAAAATTTCTGATTTTAATGCACTACTCTTAGGACCACTTTGTTTCAGAGTTGAGAGTTTATCACAGAATCCCAATTCCCAGTCCTATATTGAAGTTTCTGTCTCTCTTTCTGCCTGTTAATATTACATTAATTTACAGTTTGAAAGAAAAACCCTAAGGATGCCTTCAACATTTCTGTTTTTATAAAAACACATTAGATGAAAGAGAAGTTAGCGAATAACACTGACATTGTGGTTAATTGAAAGTTAAAGCTTGACAAATATTCTGATATGTTACACATATTTCTAGAACCATGTACATGTAACTGGGTGACCACAAAGAATAATGAAACCCAGATTTGCAAAAATATCCCAACATTAGACAGTTTTTAAATTGCTGCAATGAGGGCCCCAGGGAATGAATATTTCCAATATCAGTAATCTTGGAAAGAGGTAAATCCTGGGGCAGGAAATGCAAATTGTCCTTGGATCAGAAAAACAAGGACTTCTGCCTTCCCCTGATATAGAAGCCAAGACGACTTGGGCTTGGAGATGTGGAGAGACCTAGGGTATTTTTTTCTGACAAAAGTGAGGTACCTGTGCCAAGTGAAGATACTGATTGTGCTCTGATGTTGTTGTTGGAAGCAGTGCCATCAACAACATGCAGAACATACCACCCCAAAATATGCCACCTTGGTGTATTGATTGAGAAATATTAGATGCAGGAAAGGTGCCCTCCCCTCCCCATTTTTTCCTGAAAGCAGGGCATAAAATTTCCCATGAGAAAGGTGCCTTCCCTATACCAGGAATGAGAGAACATTCTTATCACTGGGGATGAGGACTCAACACAGACCTTACTAAAATAACCTTACCTCCCATTAGTTTCTCCCATATATTTCCTGATCACTTTTCCACAATTTACTGCTCCTAGCCCAAACTCCTTTTCCTTGTTTCATCATGTCTCTACAATTTACTGCTCTTTTGTTAAAATGGTATATAGGTCCCCAGGTCTAATAGCTTCTTTTGGGCTTTTCCTTCTTTGTTTGAAGGCCCCTATGCCACATAAAAAAATAATAACATAAATAAAATTTTTATACTTTTTCCCATGTTAATCAGAAGTCAGTTTGATTCAGAGGCCCCAGCCATAGAACCTAAGAAGGTAGGAGAAAAATCTTTCTTTCTCTACAAAATCAAGCACGACATGAAGAGAGCCATGTCCCCTCTCAAGGCATGTGAGGAGCAGCAGCATCACTTGCTCTGTCTAGCTTGGTGACCTTCCAAGTACTGTCAACTGCAAAGGCAGCAGCAGGGAGGGCATCATGGCAAGAAGGCAGGATCAGAGGAGCCCGCGGCTCTGTCCCAATATGCCCATGAGGCAGCCCACCAGGTAACCCTCAAGGGAGGTGGGAATAACTTTGAATTGGTTTTTGGTCTTTACTTTGGGCCTTCATGGCTCTTGTGTCATAATAATGTGATTAAAAATTAGGTAAGTATTAGGAGGCATAAGGAATAAAATTGACCATAAAGTATGTTAAAATATTCAGGTAGAAATTTAGCTACAAATAGGCTTAACCATTTGAGGTTGGTGTGCCATGGGGGAAGAAACAGGCTTGAGCCAAAAGCAGAACCAAAACTAAATGTAGAGAGGGGGGAAGAAAGGTAAGTCAGTTTAACAGCAACTGGTGCTCATACGGTACAATAGAAATTGCACATCTAATCTTTTGACAAATTTGGATCACAAAAGCATATTTTGGTTGGTACATATTTGAAAGAAAGTAAAGTAGCCTTTGGATTAGCACCAGGAATGGACTTGAAGGGCCAAACAAGGTATGCTAGGACCCCAAATAACTCCAAACTATAATCACATGGAAATACAAAGAAGTGACTATATAGGCTTTATCAGACATAGAAGTGGGGTTCTATGGGGCCACTCATAGTTGTGAGCCAATAAATGTCTGTTTATTATAAATTACCCAGTCTGTGGTATTCTGTCAGAGCAGCACAAAATGGACTGACACCTCCATAATTACACTAGAAAGTAAAAAGGATGTGCCATTTCCGGATATATTGAATGAAGTAGCCAAAGGACATGCTATAGAAATTCAGCAGCAGGACTTCTGCCATTATGCTAGTGTTTACAAGGATAATGGTTATGCTCCCTGGTTGCAGTGAGATAATACTGTCACATACCATACACTTGTCAGAGAAACCGTGGGCAGGAAAGCAGTCTCTCTCCTTCTGACCGCAAAGAATGAACTGGAAACCTGGTGAAATAATAGAACAATAATATAAAAATGATTTGGATTTGTATGTAAATCTATGTTAGTATCATACGTTAGTATAAGGATATGTTAGTAGAAGTATATGTTAGTGTAAGGATACTTAAACTTCATGAAAACTTCTGGAGTCCACTGATTTGTTTCTCTGCTCACATGGTAGGGGTTCAGTAGAAATAAGAGTTTCTGGTGAGTTTTCTCATCGTGCCTTGTCCTTTTCCATATCTCTGCAAGATCTGGTTCTTAGCATGGGTAGTAGCCACTCCATCCCTAATGGCACCGTAAGTGAATTGGAATCATAGCAAGCATGGTGCCCAACTAAACCTCTTCTCTCTATTTTGATTTGCCAAGGAGTAAGACCACCTGGAGGAAGAAAGAGAAAGCATATTGTCAACAAAAAGCAAGTATAATTCCATCTTATTGACTCAGGCCAACAACTCTGTTATGTAAGTGAGCTGGAAATCGTAGTTTTGAAACAGAGTAGTGGAATTTTAAATGAAGAAGTAGTTTATTGATGAGCTGTCTGATTGCATCATTTTATAGACAAGGGAATTGAGACACAGAGTGACAGTCTCAATGACATACAACCAGTTAATGGCAGTGTAAGAGTAGAGCTCAAATAAGTGCATTTCTTGGGAGACTTGGATACTCAGATAAACAGACTTGTAAGAATTATAGTGTATGAACTTGTGACATAGTTGGAGGAACTAGATTTTTAACCTAGAAAAAGAAAAATAAGAGACAAAATTATCTTCAAATACCCAATGGATTGGCAGATAGGAAAGCACTTGAATTTATTCTGTTAGCTGGAGGAAACAAGGAACCTTATGGGGACTGAGCGAATATTTTAGCAGTTCAATATAAAATAAAAACCTTTTAAGCAGTTAAAATTGGCCAGAACAATTGTTGGGGCATAGTAAGTCTTCTGTCACTGAGGCATTTCAAAATAGGCTGGAAATAATGCAATGAGTCTGTTTTTATCTACAGTGAGGAGTGGGGTAAGGGGTGTGGAGGGGAGAATTAAGGCATGGAAATTATTTGGAGGAGGATGACCTTTAAGAGGATGTGATTCTTTACAACCTGGGACCAAATAAGGGTTTCATTCTTGTCTCTGAACTCTAAAACCTATCTTCCTATCTGTTTGCAATAGTTTAAATTTTAATCTATTTCATATTTCAGGGTATTATGCCCTGAATATTTGATTTAAATGCTGTGGCAGAAGGTCACTCATATTCATTTATTTTCTTTTACTCTTATACACTTGCAGTGAGTCTTTTGAATCCATTATGCAAACACATGCAAATCATATGCAAATGGTGTGGCCTCAGAAAATGACAAAATCTTATGGCCTTAACCGAACCATCAAACCTTTCTTTAAGAAGGAAAGTAATATGCCTTTTTCAATGTCTCTGGGGTAGCAGACAATTTCCTGAGAGTGATATTTACATGACATTGGCATTGGTGACTCAGAGGAGTCTTTGCTTCACATTCTTCATATTTATGTAGGGCTTTAAGGTTAAGAAAGCGTTTCCCCAAATATGGTCCTATTTGATCCTCATAATTACCTCCGCGATGTAAGTAGAACAAGAATTACCATTCTGGTTTTTCAGGTGGGGAAATAGAGAAGTGAAATGACTTGCTGGTGTTCACTCAGTTGTCAAATGGTGGATCTGAGGCTTAGAACTCGACACCGTGATGGATGCCTTCTTTGAAGCAAGATGGCCTACCTGTCACTGGCCTGCATTTGCTCAGACTGTGTTTTGACAATAGCATCTTCAAAGGTGCTCTTATCGATGAGGATGGCATTTTAAGGATGACCAAAAAGCCTGGTTACTTATGATAGCCCTAGCGTGGTGTGCAGTATGCAGTTTCTCTAATGCCCTCTGCTTTTTAACATCTGCTCTGAAATGTCTAGGCGAATAACATTCTTCATCCCTTCTACTCCTCCACTGCCTCAAGAGGCAAACTTCTTTCTTAGACTTTGTAGAGTAGAAGCGCAGCCTCTACTGTGAGACTGGATTGGAAATCCCAACCTACCACACTCTAGCTGTGTGGCTTCAGAGAGGTCGTTTAATTGCTCTAAGCATCATTTTCTACAACTATAAGATGAGGGATATAATAGAACTTGAAGCATATGTAGAAATATTCTAGGATATGGAAATGCGCCAAAACCAAAAATAAAACCCAGCCTGGTATCTGACACATAGTAAGTCCTCAATAAATGGCAGCTACTATAATCACTTTATTGGTGCTAGTAATACAGCGCAGTAGCAGTGATATCTCAAGTCACCGTGAACTCTGAAACTAAGCCCTGGGCTCTTAGAAGCAGAATGGGAATACAGTAAGGCCAAGTGTCCCCTAGATGCCAGACGGTTGGGGAAGAGATAAGGTCTGAGGTGGCTAAATTCAGCCCATGGAGAAATGCTTGAGCTTTGACTTTTAGTCACCACAACATCTTGCACCATGATGAGGGTAATTACAATGCTGCTTCGAAGCCATTTCTAAGGAGAAATGGAGCCATGTCTAGCATCCTTAGCTCTGCTCCCCTTGGCCTGGCTGCTTTGTTTATAGCAGCTGCTTTCTGTAACTTGGGCCAGCTGGGAGGAACGAGAAGGGACTGTACCTGAGCTGCTGTCTCAGGCCTGCATCACCAGGCAGAGAGAGGGAACAATACTCCTCCCATAGGAAGGTCAGAGCTGGATGGAGGAGGTGGCCAGGCAGCAGCAGAGGTTCAAGGAGCAGGTACACTCAGGAACCTGTCACCTCCTGTCCAGTGCTCAGCCCTGCAGCTGTTCCTTCTGCTCCCAGAGTGTCCTGCCCTGCCATAGGGCCCCTGCCTCTCCTAGTCACTCAGCTAGGATGACTAACAAAGTGGCCTCCTGTGCAAATGCAGCTTCCTGCACCCACAGCCTCTGTCATGGAGAGGAATGAGAAGCTTTGGAGTTGGCCAAGCCCTGGAAGCTGGCTTAAAGCTAGTGGGCACCATCGCTCTGAGAGCCTAAGAAGGCTGCACAACTGATTCATGTTTGCCAGGAAATGCACTGCGCCATCCCAGGGCAGGCCCTCAGTTATTTTTGGCAAAGATAGTGGGTATGCAAAAAGAACTTCCCCTTTTTTGCAGCGCAGAGCTCCTGAATGCTGTGCAGTCGACAGGATTTATTGTTCCAAGATCACCCTTCCAAGCTCCTCTCTGGCTGCCAAATTGCTGGGTCTTTCATTGCTTGATTCAATTTCTCAGCTTCAAACATTAGACAAGCCCACCAGCCTGGGGTTGCCTGGGACCTGTGATGGCTCCTGATGTCAGCTGCTTCTTTTTGGCAGTGTTGTTTTCATCCAGCTGTGAAGTTATTGCCTCCTCAGATCAGATGTGCATTGAGGTGAGTCCAAACCGTTTGTCTTTATCCAGATTAAACTTTCTGGAAATTTTGAAATTCATGTGAGCATTGGCATTTCCATATCCACTGTCTTCGAAAGGCCAATGGGGTTTATAGAAGCTTTTCTTAGCCAAGTGAGGTGGTGCATGTCTGTAACCCCAGTTCTTGGGAAGCTGAGACAGGAGGATCATAGGTTCAAGGCCGACTCAACAACTTAGGGAGCTCCTCAGCAACTTAGTGAGACCCTGTTTCAAAATAAAAAGGGCTACAGGATATTGTGTAGCTTGGAAGTAGAACACTCCTGGGTTTAATCCCCAATACCAAAAAAAAAAGTAGAAGAAAAAGAACTTTTTCTTTATTGTGAGAAAGGAGCCAAAGAGCTCAGCCAGGGGATGGTCTGTAACATCTTATTAGGAAGAAGTGAGAGTTTTTTCTTCCTTAAGCAATCCCCCCCCCAGAACCCCAATCAAGACATGAGATACCAAAAGGATCTAGGAACAAGAAAAGCCCCTCAACCTGCCTTCTAACCTGGGGGAGCTGCTGTCCACCATCCCAGCACGTGCCTCCACCCCAAGTAGTCCTTTGGTTCCCTGGTTTTGGGGTGAAGATTAGTAAAGACAGACCCGTGCCAGGTTTCAGAGCATTTAAAAGCTCAGTCTGAATGAGTCTGGCTTCCTCCTCCATCTGTTTGACTAACCCACAGGAGTAAAATCTGAGGATAGAGCCAAATCACACCTTCTGTTTTGGACACTAACAATATTTATCAACCTGTAGGAAGTTCTTGGAGGGGTGGTGAGGGAGAGAAAGGAGGAGAGCACATCTCTTGCCATCTTCTAACGTGCTCCAGGCTTCCTCCCATGGTTTCTGATCCTGGCCAGCATCCAGAACCACATGGCCTGCCCGAAGAGGGCTGCGGACAGGAAGGACCATTGATCTAGGGGCTGGGTGAGCTGCTTTCTGAAGTCAGGGCTGAAAGAAGACTGCGGTCCAGGAGTAGCAAGGTGCGAAGTGACTGGAGGCAGTCGCTGGGGAGCTCCCGGGGAGCTCAGGAGAGTGATGGGACAGCAGGGCAAAGACCTGCCAGACAAGGGCGTGGATCTCGGCCAGGACTGGGATGAGGCCTGGAACAGAGACTCAGAACCTTGCTGGCCTGATGTTTGCATGGAATGAGGAGGCTCTCAGACCAGGAGGAGGTGGAAGGCCCATAATGAAGTGTCACAGACTGCAAGCCTTAAACAACAGAAATTTACTCTATCACAGCTCTGGAGGCTGGAAGTCTGAGATCACTGTGTCGGCAGGGTGGGTTTCTCCTGGGGCCTCTTTGAGGCTTGTTGATGGCCAGCTTCTCCCTGAGTATTTGCAGGGTGGCTTTACTGTGCGTGGCTCAGTCCTAATTTCCTCATATTATAAGGAAACCATCATATTGGATTAGATAACCACCTAAGTAACTTTATTTCACCTTAACTGTCTCTCTGAAGGCCCTATTTCACATTCAGAAGTACTGGGGTTTCAATATATGAAACGGGGCACTCTTCAGCCCATAACAGATAGCTGAGAAGGCCACGTCCTTATCACTCAGGTTGGGAGCTCAATTTCATACAGATGTTCGTGGCATGAGAATGGTGTAGGGGTGGGAGCATCGCCTCCTCAATGATCAGGGAGGTATGTCACCCCCTCCTGGCAACTTTCTCAGAAGGGATAATGGTGCCATTAAATTCCAGCTCACTGGGGGGCAGACTATTTTAAATACCCTGCCCTTAAACCTACCGGTTTGACTCTCAAATCCCTGTATGTTTGCAAAGCCAGTTCAGCACATCTGCAGGCCACAAGGAGCCCCAGGAATGGCCAGCACTGCTGGGAGATTTGCAGACCCCATGGAAATAAATGCTGGACCAGCCTAAGGATCTATTGAGACAGGAGGGTCACAGGTTCAAGGACAGCCTCAGTAACATAGTGAGACTCTCAGCAACCTAGTGAGACCCTGTTTCAAAACAAATGATTAAAAAAGGGCTGGGTTGTAATCCTAGTACTTGGGAGGCTGAGACAGGAGGATCCCAGTTCACGGCCAGCCTCAGCTACTTAGTGAGGCCTCCGCAACTTAGTGAGACCCTGTTTCAAAATAATGAATAATTAAAAAAAATAGGACTGGGGGTGTAGCCCAGAGGTAGAATGCCCCTGGGTTCAATCCCCGGTACTGAAAAAAAAAAAAAAAGGCTGGGATATAGCTCAGAGTTAGAATGACTCTGGGCTGGCTCAATACCCAGTACCAACACACACACACACACACACACACACACACACACACACACACCAATAGCAAATATAAAATAAAATAAATTTTAAAAAACATGGAACCCTATGGTGTATACTCATTTGGGTCTGGCTTCTTTCATTAGATATTAAATCTGTGAGATTTTTGTTTACATATTTAATTTTGCATGCCCCAGCCCTTTTTTGTCTCCTTTTTTATTTTGAAACAGGGTCTCACTTAGTTAGCACGCACTGGCCTCAAACCCACAATCCTCCTGTTTCAGCCTTCCAAGTCCTGGGATTAAAGGTGTGCACCACCACACACTCTGGAGACCATGTGTTCATTTTCAAAGCTGACTGGTACTCCATTTTATAAGTGAGTCACCATTTATTTATCCATTCTACTGTTAATGGACATTTGCACTGTTTGCAGGTTTAAAAGATATTGCCAGGTTTGCAACTTTAATAGATATTGTCACTTTTCCAAAATGTTGGTGCCAATTTACATGTATTGGCAACATATGTGAGCTCTGAATGCTCCACAGCCTCACTGACATTTTATATTGTTTGCTTTTAAATGTTAGCTGTTCCAATGGGCCAAGAGTAGTATTTAACTGGGGTTTCATTTCTATTTTCCTGATGAATAGTTAAATTGAGTACATTTTTAGAGTTTGTTGGCCATTTACATAGGTGTGTGTGTGTGTGTGTGTGTTGCTGGGGATTAAACCCAGGACTTTTGCACACACTAGGCAATTACTCTACCATTGAACTATATCACAAGCAGCTGCATAAAACTTTCTATGTAGCCGGGCGTGGTGGCGCACGCTTGTAATCCCAGTACTTTGGGAGGCAGAGACCGGAGGATCCGGGTTCGCAGCCAGCCTCAGCTCACTCTGTCTCTGTCTCTGTCTCTCTCTCTCTCTCTCTCTCTCTCTACTTAGTGAGGCTCTCTGCAACTTCGTGAGACCCGGTTTCAAAATAAAGCATAAAAAATAGGGCCGGGGGTGTAACACGGAGGTAGAACGCCCCTGGGTTCAATCCCCGGTATCGCAAAAAAAAAAAAAAAACTTTCTATGTGTGTGAAGTGCCCGTTCAGGTCTCTTATCCATTTTCTCTTGGGTTGTCTTGAGTTTTAGGGATCCTTTATGTCTTGTGATTACAAATCTCTTTTCAGATTCCTAGTATCTTCTCCCACTCTGTGACTTAACTTTCTACTCTCCTAAAGGTATCTTTTGCTGAGTAGAAATTCTTAATTTTATTATAGCTTGAAGTAGCATTTTTCTTTTACTTCCAGTGCATTTCTGTCCTGGTTAAGAAATCTTTGTCTACCCCGAGGCTATGATGATATTAGCCCATGCTTTCTTCTAGTTTTATTGTTTCATATTTATTTCTATTTCTAGGTCACACACTTAGATCTACAATCTATCAGGAATTATTTTTTACATATATGTCAGGTAGGAATCAAGATTAATTTTTTAATAAAACTTTTTGATTAAAAGGAGTTCAAATCAACCAACAAGTTCTAAGAATATTACAGTAAACACTCATAGACACTCCAAATAGATTCTTCCATTGCTAAGTTCTACATGCTCTGTGAGTGCGTGTGTATGAGAGAGAGATAACAAAATTACAGCCATTAACAAGCCTTCAGAGGCCAGCAAATGTGCAAAGAATAGCAGTGTTAGGTGATTTGGATTGTGGTAACATTGTGTGTGTGTGTGTGTGTGTGTGTGTGTGTGTGTGTGTGTGTTTTGCTGGGGATTGAACCCAGGGGCATTCTACCTTCCAGCAACACCCCCAGCCCGATTTTATTTTTTATTTGGAAACAGGACCTCACTGAGTTGCTGAGAGCCTCGCTAAATTGCCAAGGCTGGCTTTGGAACTGCGATCCTCCTGTCTTAGCTTCCCAATTGTGGTAACATTTTAAATGCATTCTTGAATAGTTACTTGAGAGTGGATACAGGCCTCCCAATTCAAATGGGCTCATCTTAGCCATCCTGTCCCATCTAAACTATGCTAGGAGAGAGTCCTTCAGTCCCTAGGTATGGGGTGGAGAATGCTTGGCAGAGCTTTTTTGTAAGGGAACCCCAACTTCATGGATGCGAGGGCTGCCCAATAGCTTTAGATAATGATGTGATGTGATGCGATGACCCCATTAAGGGCCAACTCCTCCTGGGTAGTGCTGACACACATTATCTCATGAATTCTCTCAGTAGCCTGCAAAGTGAGGTCCAGACAACACTACATGGTGTTGAGACCTGGGACCTGAACCCAAGCAGGCTGATTCTAAGGACAAACAGATAATGAAGTGCATACAGTTGGAAGGCCCTTTGTCCGGAGGAATCAGACTGACAACAAAGTTTTAGGGATGGCCTTCTTGGGAGTGTTTGTTTTGTTTTGCTTTCAGAGAATAATCATTGCTCTGGGATTCAGCTTACTAGTGAAACTGCTACCTCTTGGATAGAAACATGATTAAAGAGGGAGGGTTGGGGGCCAATGTCCCAGCCTCTTCATGCATGCTTGTGTCAAGTGCAGATGAGACATCGGGAAATGTGGGAATAAGCACTTGAGTGAAATTCAAAGCGTTCCAAATTAGAAAAGGTTTCAGCGCTTGCAAGGAGAGAAAATACAGTGGGATGGGAGGGAGTTAGAGATACATTGCAGAAAGAAGCAAAATAAGATCCTGATTGAAAAAATGCAAATGAATACCTGGAGGGAAAAGGGATTGCAAACCCAGATGTAGCACTTGGGAGCCCCGCTCTGGGTAAAAGCCACAGCTCTGAGTCTGAGCTGTAGACAACGTGGCTGGCACAGGCAGTGCACAGTGAGTCCTAAGAAAATGCCCGTGACTTGGCCTGGGGAAGGCACGGGGTACCCATCCTGAATACCACGTGATTTTGTCACAGCTCTGCTGGCTGCGGTTCATATCAAGATGGGTCCTGTCTACAGTGCAGCCAGCCAAAGCAGAGGAGTGCAAGAACAACTATGGAACCTGACCACCTTCTAAACTCTAGAAGGATGACACTGGGCTCCTAGGAAGTGGTCATGTGGAGCTCAGGGAAACTGCAGCGTGCTGGGGGTCTGCCTGGAAAAAAAAAAACACAAAGGACGTGGTCCCAGCAGTGGCCAAGCTGTCCATTGCTTTTTTTTTTTTTTTTTTTTTTTTGCAGTACTGGGGATTGAACCCAGAGGGGTTCTACCTTCGAACTACACCCCCGGCCCTATTTTTATACTTTATTTTGAAACTGGGTCTCACAAAGTTGCGGAGGGCCTCACTAAGTAGAGAGAGAGAGAGAGAGAGAGAGAGAGAGAGAGACGGGGAGAGAGATAGAGCGCGCTGAGGCTGGCCGTGAACCCGGATCCTCCGGTCTCCGCCTCCCAAAGTACTGGGATTACAAGCATGCGCCACCACGCCCGGCGCCTGTCCATTGCTTTTTTGCATCCTGTTCTTTCATCCTCTTAGGCCCTGTCACTCTGCTGTTCTGTAGTCCTGTTCTATGCTATCAGAACTCTCTCTCTAGAGTTTTCATCTAAATGTTGACAGGGAGAAAGACACAACCTTACTGATGTAGTATTTCTACCAAAAGTATATAACCTGAATCAAATATAAGGAAACATATAAATCTGTATGAAAGACATTCTGCCAGATAGGAGCCTGTCTTCTTCAAAAAATATCAGTGTCATGATAGACAACGAAAGGCTGAGGGATTGTCTCAGCTTAGAGCTAAGAAGAAACCACAACTAAACACAATGTATGATCCTGGATTGGAAAACAGAAACTACTATAAAGGGCAATACTGGGACAATTAGCAAAATTTGGATACAGATTGTATGTTGGATAGTAACATTTAATCAATGTTAAATATTCTGAATTTGATAATGGTATTGTGATTGTACATCCTCATTCTTAGGAGATATAAGCTTAGGTATTTAGGAGACAATGTTCATGATGTCTACAACTTACTCCCATTCAAAAAGAATGAGAATTGCTCGTATGTGTGTGTGTGTGTGTGTGTGTGTGTGTATTTCCAACCTTAAAAATACAATCAAATGAAAATAATCTAATGCTTCTTGGATGATTCTAGACTATATGGTGCTTTGGTGTCCCCATCCTAATGGCAATTTTGATTAAACAGTGATTACAAAAGCCATAAGAGAGGGGCCCCATGTGTGTGTTGAGCCCAAGGTAATTTTGGAAATGTGTTTGGCGTTTAAATTCTCTTAGCTGAATTTCTGGTCATGTCTCTTTCTCCTAGAAATCAAGAACAGAGGGTTCTTTCCATTCCCACCTATCTTGAGATTATTTAATATTGTGATGTCGGCTTCAGGTGGGCTTCTGTCAACCACTGGTTCTCACGTTTTGTTACGTTAAAAGGGACCTATTTCATTTGCCTACCTTTCCTTTTTCTAGACGCTCCCTCAGGCCCCTGACTCAATAGAGCTCCTCCTGGATTCTCAACTTTCTGAATCACATTAGTACAATAAAGTGCTTAGTAAAGCACACCAGAGACTGAGACAAGGAATAATTTAGGTGTCACAGGCACTTACATATTCAGGAGGAAAGAGGAACTGCCAGCATTGAGCCTTTTGCTGAAGGGTCAGAATAAAGCAAGACAAATTGAGAGAAGTCTCTTTTTTCCAAGTGTATATGAAATCAGTCATGCCAATGGGGACCAGAAAAGAAGTGTCTCCTCTGCGCTAATTGGCACTTTAGCAACTATTGGGTCAGTAGCTGCACATTCACCTCCTCTCTGGGTCGTCCATGTTCATGGGTACCAAGGATGATCTGGCAACGTGTGTGTGTGTGTGTGTGTGTGTGTGTGTGTGTGTGTGTGTTTACCCACCACTCAGCTAATTCCGCATTTCGAAGTGCACATAATATCCTTGTGCACTTCAAGGATATTATGTGGATTTGTGGCAGTGTACATAGGACTTTGGGTCTAAGAAAATGAGGAATAAATTAAAAGGAAATATAAATATGGCATTTTCATCAGTGACCGTGATAATATCGTCCCAATACCAAAGAAAACTGGTGATTTCTTGTAGATGAGCATGCTCACTTTAGCTACAAAAAAGTGCACAACTAAGCAGAATTTGAGTAGAGCAAAAAGTGATTAAAATGACTCCATGGATACCCCATGCCACCCCCATGGAAAGCCTCCCACTCCAGAGCAAAGGAGCATGTGTGCAATTCTCTTTCCAACAAAGGAGGAAGGAAGCTGCTGATCTGGAGTTTGGTGAGGTAGATCTTTGTCAGACAAGGTAGCCTCAGGGGCCTCAAGTGGGCCCATGTGTGGTCAGGAAAGGCAGGGCAGAAAATTGGGTAAACTCCCGGGTTCTGAGACAGTCTGAGAGCTGGCCTGGGGTCCTGGACACCCAGTTTCTTGTGCCTCCAAGGAACATTTGCCCTGGAGATCATTTCTTTCTTTCCTAGGATCATCCCCAGAAAGATATACCCCATCAGATCTTCCTACCCGTTCCCCAACCCTTCTCATCATCCCAAAGCATCATCCCCCATAGCCTCATCCAGATATACCATGATTTCATAGTACTGCAGAGTTCTCACAAGCCACTTCCCATGTTCGCCTAGTTAGTGCAAGATGTATAACCTGGATTAGGGCATCTCACAAGCAGTGACCATCAGACTTGATCATGCTGGGCACAGTGTGGGCAAATCCTCTGTATTAAAGTTCAGATCTGTGCTCAAAGCCTAGGCTCTGGTATCCACAGCCTGCAGGTGCAGAGAAGTCTGAAATAATTCAGACTTCAAGATTTCAAGGCCTAAGGTTTATGCCACCTTGTTAGTTTTTTAAAAAACATTGTATTAAATAAATTTGTAAACATATACAAAATAGTTAATTACGAAGAAGCTCCATCTGTATCACTCAACAATTCAAAAACCATCAGCATTTTGCTTACTAACTTCATCTATCCACTCCTCCCCTCCTGTTCCACTAGCATATTTTAAAGCAAATCTCAAACATCATGTCATTTTGCCTCTAAATAATATGCATCCCAAAAGAATGAGAACATTGATTTCACATAGCCACAAGGCCACTAACATTAACAAAATTCATAATTCCTTAATACCATCTAATCATATCCTCATTTAAAGTTCTCTGACAGTAAAATAATGTCATTCCTCACTTTACTTGAATCATAATTTAAACAAGAGCTAATCTATTATTTGTTGGTTATGTCTCTTTTTTTTTGTGGTACTGGGGATTGAACGCAGGGGCGTTCTACCTCCGCGCTACACCCCCGGCCCTATTTTTTATACTTTATTTTGAAACTGGGTCTCACGAAGTTGCGGAGGGCCTCACTAGGTAGAGAGAGAGAGAGAAAGACAGAGAGAGAGAGAGAGAGAGAGAGAGAGAGAGAGAGCTGAGGCTGGCCGCGAACCCGGATCCTCCGGTCTCCGCCTCCCAAAGTACTGGGATTACAAGTGTGCGCCACCACGCCCGGCCGGTTATGTCTCTTAAGTAGATTTTATATCTGTCTCTTTTAGCAAAAGCTACCTCCTTCCTTCTCTTCTCTTCTCTTCTCTTTTCTTCTCTCTCTCTCTCTCTCTCTCTCTTTCTCTCTCTCTCATACTAATAAAGTAAATTCAGTCATTTTATATTATATACCACTTTTTGCATTTGGCTGGCTTCTACCTTTCGGTGGTATTTAACTTAAATCTGTTATATCTCTTGCAGATGTGAAGCTAGGACTAAAATTTTCATTGGATTCAAGTTTAATTTCTTTCTTCCTTTCTTTCTGCAAGAATACTTCATATGTTACACTGTATACTTCATATTGTTCTATCTACTATTTCTGATTATCTTATTTTGGTATGCTAATTTAGTATTGATTATTGTTTTCAAACTAAAACCATTTTTATGTATCCAAAATAAAAACTATAAGCCAGGTATATTCAAAGTCTTTGCTCCTCTCTCTGGTCCTTTCTCTTCCCTTAAGATCTCTGGTTTTTGTTTTTGTTTACCATGGCTTCTTTTCACAAATATAGGAAAATAGAAGCATAATTTTCTTACACAAAACTAGCATACAATATACTACATACTCTATATACACTGCTCTGCACTTTTCTTTTTTTTTTTTTTTTGCGGTACCGGGGATTGAACGCAGGGGCGTTCTACCTCCGCGCTACACCCCTGGCCCTATTTTTTTATGCTTTATTTTTGAAACCGGGTCTCACAAAGTTGCGGAGGGCCTCACTAGGTAGAGAGAAAGAGAGAGAGAGAGATCGCGCGCATGTGCGCCGAGGCTGGCCGCGAACCCGGATCCTCCGGTCTCCGCCTCCCAAAGTACTGGGATTACAAGCGTGCGCCACCACGCCCGGCCTGCACTTTTCTTTATTCACCTTACAATACATCCTGGCTATCACTTCGTATCAGTACATGTATATCTTTCTCAATCCTTTTGTAGCTGCAAAGGGTTCCATTTTGAGAATGAACCACATTTTGTTCAACTAGTGCCACACTGACAGATAGCCTGGTTATTGCCAATCTTTTAATATTATTAAAAACTACTATAATGAAGCCGGGTGTGGTAGCACATGCTTATAATCCCAGTATTTGGGAGGCTGCGACAGGAGGATTGCAGGTTTGAGGACAGCCTCAGCAAGTAGTGAGACTCTCATCAACCTACTGAGACCTGTTTCAAAATAAAAGTAAAATAGGGCTGGGGGTGTAGCTCAGAGGTAAAATGTCCCTGGGTTCAATCCCCAGTACCACACACACAAAAAAACTACTATAATGAATAATATTCTGCATAAGTCATTTGTGCTTTTGCAAGTGTATATTTGGTAAAGATTGCTAAAAGTGGAATTGCTGCTCAAAGGGTAAAAACATGTCTAGTTCTTCTGGGTAGTCAATCAAACCACTAAATCCAATATTAATTTACATTGTTTCTCCCATCAGAAAGAAGCCAACAAAACATATAACTGTAAAAATTTAGGTCTCAATGAAATTCCTGACAATCTACCAAACACAACAGAATATTTGGAATTCAGCTTTAATTTCCTGCCTACAATTCAAAATACAACCTTCAGCAGACTCATAAATCTTACCTTTTTGGATCTAACCAGGTATGTATCTGAGTTCCTTGTGTTCTCTTGATGTTTTAGTTAAGTGAAAACACAAATTGCATTCAAATAGTTTCCAGGATATTCTTTGGGGCCGCAGGGACAATCTGCTTATCCTGCATGTTCATTCACACCCTCTGTGAAATACTTTTGTACAGGTGAAATGTAATTCAAATTAACACCAATGGATGGAGAGGAAAGTGGATTATTTTCAAACTAGCTGCATCAGCAGTGCTGTTTAACTTCTAAGGACTATTGAAAACAAAAATGAAAATAAATCCAGTACTAAACCAGATACCATATTATACTACATTTTAGCATAGTTGACTAGTATTAGGTAATGACATTTAAGAAAAATCTACAGGAGAAATACTCATACCTACTAGATTTTTTTTTTTGTATGTGTGGTACTGAGGATTGAACCCAGGGACATTTTACCTCTGTGCTACACCCCCAGCCCTATTTTTTATTCTTTATTTTGAAACAGGGTCTCACTAAGTTGCGGAGGGCCCTAAGTAGCTGAGGCTGGCCACGAACCAGGATCCTCTGGTCTCAGCCTCCCAAGTACTGGGATTACAAGCTTGTGCCACCATGCCCAGCTACTAGCTTTTTTTTTTTAACAAATTGGAAAAAGGGGTTATATTATTTGGTTTTAGTGGCAGAATCAGGATTCCAAATGCTGAACCAGTGTTTGAGAGCCAGTGGGCAGGAGTGTTATAGCAAAGTAAAGGAAGAAAACCAAGGGGACATGCAGCTTGTGTGTGTGGAAAGGGGCAATGGGCCCCATGACATCTGTACCCCTCACAGTAGTACAATGTCCTCCCCTTAGCCCTTCCATTTCTGCAAATAGAAGAAGGCACACAGCCACAACACTGTCATATTTACAACCATCACTGTGAGCTGCCCATAGTGAACATTACCACCATTTACCATTTACCATTAGATGAAGAAATCGTGTGTGTGTGTGTGTGTGTGTGTGTGTGTGTGTGTGTGTGTGTAGTCCAATATTCTCAGATGCAATACCAGGATGGGTTTCTCTGAACTTCTAGTGTTCTATAGTTCAATGGAGCATTTTTACATATATCATTTGGCACACAATAGTTCTACAAAATAGCCATTATTTTCACATTTCATAGATAAAAAAGAAGCCCAAGAGCATACCTCAGTGGCGGAATATGTGAAAGGCCCTGAGTTCAATTTCCAGCATCGCCCTCGCCCCCCAAAAATGATTTCAACTTTCCCAGGATGGTACAGATTTTATATTATATCTCATATATTATCTATTATGCATTATATATGACATATCTTATATTACTTAAAATAGTAAATCACAAGTTGATTTGGCCTACTATCAATCAAACTACTAGTAGTTCCTTAGAATACAAACACAAACCTCTGAGTGTTCAATCTAAAGGGCAAGATACTTGGAATAAATTCTAAATCACAGTGTTCAGAACTGAGGATATTTGTTAATTAATTCGACAGGCCATCTGTGGGTATGGTAGAATGTTTTTGTGTCTGATAATGTATACTGTTTTACTATATACAAAAATGGTTTTGGTAATACATAGAACTGTAAGATTGTATTTTTCCATTTTACTAATTATTGTTCAATACTATTCTCTTTTCAAGGTGTCAGATTAACTGGATACATGAAGACACTTTTCAAAGCCATCATCAGTTGAGCACACTTATCTTAACTGGAAATCCCCTGATATTCATGGCAGAAACAGCACTTCATGGGCCCACGTCACTGAAGCATCTGTCCTTAATCCAAACAGGCATATCCAGTCTGGAGTTCATCCCAGCTCACAGTCTGAAAAACTTGGAAAGTTTGCATCTGGGAAGCAATCATATTTCCTCCATTAAGCTTCCCAAAGACTTCCCCATGGAGAATCTGAAAGTCCTGGATTTTCAGAACAATGCTATACACTACCTCTCTAGAGAAGACATGAACTCTCTGAAGCAGGCCGCCAACCTAAGCCTTAACCTCAATGGCAATGACATTAAAGGCATTGAGCCTGGGGCTTTCAGTTCAACAGTCTTCCAGAGTTTGAACTTTGGAGGGACCCTTAACTTGTCTATTATATTCAATGGTCTGCAAAACTCTACTATTCAGTCTCTCTGGCTGGGGACATTTGACGACATCGATGATGACAACGACCTTACTTCAAGCATGCTCAAGGGGCTATGTGAGATGTCTGTTGAGAGCATCAACCTTCAGAAGCATCGTTTCTCTGACTTCTCCTCCACCACCTTCCGGTGTTTCACCCAACTCCAGGAACTGGTCCTGACCTCCACTCACTTAGGAGGATTACCTTCTGCAATTGAGGGTATGCATTCGCTCAAGAAATTAGTTCTCAATGTAAATAAGTTTGACCAATTGTGTCAAATCAGTGCTGCCAATTTCCCCTCCCTTACATACCTCTCCATCAAGGGAAACATAAGGAAACTTGACCTTGGTGCTGGCTGTTTAGAAAGCCTAGAGAATCTTCAGAAACTTGACTTAAGCCATAGCAACATAGAGGCTCCCGATTGCTGCAATTTGCAACTCACAAATCTGGTCCACTTGCAAAACCTAAACCTGAGCCACAATGAGCTTCTGGGTCTCCAGACAGAGGCATTCAAAGTTTGTCCTCAGTTAGAAGTCTTGGATTTGGCATTTACCCGCTTAGACGTGAATGCCCTACAAAGTCCTTTCCAAAACCTCCGTTCCCTGCAGGTTCTGAATCTTTCTCACTGCTTCCTTGATACCAGCAATCAGCATCTTCTAGCAGGCCTACCAGGTCTCCGGCATCTGAACTTACAAGGGCATCACTTTCAAGATGGGAGAATTCCAAAGACCAACCTACTTCAGACAGTAGGCAGTTTGGAGATTCTGGTTTTATCCTCCTGTGATCTCTTATCCATAGACCAGCAAGCCTTCCACAGCCTTGGAAAACTGAGTCATGTAGACTTAAGCCACAACAGCCTGACCTCCAGTAGCATCGATGCTCTCAGCCACCTGAAGGGGACCTACCTCAATTTGGCTGCCAATGCTATCAGCGTCATCCCGTCCCATCTCCTCCCCATCTTGTCCCAGCAGAGCACCATTAATCTGAGTCACAATCCCCTGGACTGCACATGCTCAAATATTCACTTTTTAACATGGTACAAAGAAAATGTGCAAAAATTTGAGGACTTGGAGGAGACTGTGTGTGCAAATCCCCCATCGCTACATGGGGTTCAGCTGTCCAATGTCACGCTGTCCTGTGGGATCACAACAGTGGGCATTTTCTTCTTAGTAGTACTTTCATTCTTGTTGGTTATTCTGCTCATTTTTGCAGTTAAATTTCTTCTCAGGTGGAAATACCAACACATTTAGTGCTGAAGTTTTCCAGAGAAGGCAAATAAATGTGTTTAGTAAAATTGTCCTGAGAAACCTGCCATCTGTTGGTGACAAGTCTTTTTAGATTGGCTCTTGGTGCCGCACTGGGATTGACTGTGCTTTTCTGAGCTTCTTTACTCTTGTGAGTCCTCCATGGCAGGTAAACGGACTGGGGCCAGAGAGCCAGACACTGCTGTGAGAGACAGAGACCATTTATTTCCTCTTGTGGAAGGCGGAGAGATGTTGACAGAGGAGCTTGGCAAGGAAAGGCCACCTGCCTTCTACTCAGGGCCAGCCTGGAAGCACCTCCCACCCTGTCCCTGAGAGGAGGTCACCAGCCAGTGCCTCCCACAGCTCACAGCTCCCGCATTGTGCAGGACTCAGTTCCCAGTAATGGAGCCATTTGGGAAACTCAGTCCCGGACAGAATCTCCAAGCTTATTTTAAATGAAAAAGGAAAAATACAATGAATTTAAAAGACTGAGAAATGAATCCTGCTCGCAAATAGACTCCACTAATCTATTAATCCTTAGATTTCTAAGTTCTCTATAATGCCCCTAGAGTGCAAATAACTACAAAAACATATAAAGATCCCCTTTCATCCCTGAAGTTCAGGATTTCAGTTGCCTCCCCCTTTACACCCAGGGAGGCTCCCTCTGCTATCCGGTGTTCTGGCTCTTCTGTTGCAGTTCGAACCTACTCGTGGGCTGTGGTCCAAAATGCTCTTCTCACCTAGGCGTCTGGTCCCTCGAAGCCTCTTTCCCACAGGATCCGGGAGATAAGTGGTGGTTTGGTTCCCAGGCAGGCACCTGGGAGAGCATTTGAGAGAGCACACTCAGTGAAAACCGGTGGAAGATGCCCATCCCCACACACTCACCGTTGGACACCATGAGGCTGGCTTAGTGATAAGTGGGGGTGTCAGGGAAGGTCATGCCAGCAACAGACAGGGGACAGAGTCATTGAATGCAGATAGACAAAGAAGACAGGGAGGCTGGCAGTGTCACAACATAGGCCTTCCCAAGGCCCACAGAGTGCCACTCATGCAGGCCTTGATCTTCTGAAATCTGGATTGCTGGAAAGGCTTGCTGGGAGCTCTGGCACTCGGCTGATGTGTTTATAGTCACCCTTGTCCTCCGCATCCGTGGATTCAAGCGATAGCAGATTGACCATACTTTTTAAAAATTGCATGGATACTGAATATGTACAGACTTTTTTCATGTTGTTATTTCCTGAACAATACAGAATAACATCAGTTTACATAGCATGTGTATTGTATTAGGTATTATAAGTAAGGTAGAGATGACTTAAAGTATTCGGGAAGATGTGCGTAGGTTATATGTAAATATGCTGCCATTTATATAAGGGACTTAAAATATCTAAGAATTTTGATATCTGTGGGTGATCCTGGAACCAATCACCCCATGTAAACTAAGGGGAGACTATATAAGGCCTTAATTCAATTCTGCAACCAATTTTAGGTTAGAGGTGGTAACATGAAATTTTGATTGGATATCAAAGTGAAAATTGATCAACTGTATTGTCCAATCAGAATCCATTAGCCTTTAGGTTGAGGGTGTAATAGTGAGACTTAATACCCAAATGGATATGTGGGAACCAATCCTCTTTGTTTCTTCTTTATCCCCCGAAAAAGCAGGACAGGAAGGACAACAGTAGGAGGAATCTCCTTCCTGCTCAGGGATTTCCGGCCTCTTGTCCCTGCTCTTTCCTTTTTCTAGAAGATGTGTAGTCAGACTCTCAATGGCCAGTTCCTTCCCACCTCTGAGATCTCATTGCTGGCATCTGCTCCTCTGAGAGGCACTCTTCCCTGACCTGGCCTATCCAAACCAAATTATGTCACACCTAACACACTCCCCAGCACCTTTATTGTTTTTATGTGCTTATCAGGTATGGGATTAGCTTCCTCGGGTGTTACAATTTGTCTATCTTTGTCTGTCTTGTTCTTTCTTCCCCAAATCTAAGCATCATGGGAGGGTCTTTGTCCAATGGTGTCCTAGAACATGTCTAGGATATAGTAAGGACTCAATATATTTTCAGTAGTTACTGACATTCTGCCTGGTTTCAGATGCCTGAGTCCTTATCAGCACCAACTTCTGCCCCATGTCCATACCCTCCTACCCTGAGCTTCTCTCAACATCTCCAGTATTTCCTGGGCATCCCACATGTTTCTCATCACAATTACCTAGGACAATCTGTAAGAAATGAGTTCCTGTGCCTCACCCCCCAGATATTAGGATTCTGTTGGACCGAAGTTGGCCTTGGATTCCTGGCCAAATGATTGATTCCAGACCAAATCCTTCCTTATTCCTGATGATAAGGGTATTATTCCTATGTCTCCCATCTCAGAGTGAAAAAGGATCATACTTCTAGGAATCCAGTCTTAGACAACATCAGCCCATTGAGTTTCCTATGTGTTCTGCAAATGACATTCCTTTTCTGTTTTAGGGATTTAAGCTAAAGATAGGACATACTAATTGCTGACCTAAGACCCCATAGCCACTCTGTGCTCCCTAATATTTAATGAGTAGCTTGGAAAAACAAAACCATTCTATAGAAAATTTCTAGCCTTCACAAGACATCATTGCCCATCTTGCTTTCCTTTATCAGCCTGCTCCCCTTCCAGGTGATGCAACTTGCTACCCCATAACTGCACACTGATCTAAGGCTCTGTGACAGCTCCTCTGTTTTAAGCAACAGTAAATTCACCCCCAAAAAGTCAGAAAGGGAGCCTTTTGATGGCTGCTGTCAATTTTATTGCTTTATCTGGTTACTAGGCTAGAGTCTGTAGACGTGGTGTGTTTATTGGTTTTATGTATTGCATGTTGTTGCTGCTCTGACAAGCTACTCCTATAAAAATGTGTTATTGTTGCATGATGTAGCTCAGTGAGCTGACCCTGCATTTCAAAGTGTACTGAAGCAAATAGCATTGAAGTCCATAAAAGCTGACTGGCCTCCATCACAGAGAATTCTCTACGTGAACTGCAACTCCTACAATTGGGTAAAGAATTATACCTTTTCCTGTGCCAGCAGCCACTGAGCACAGCACACTTCAAACGCAGGCATTATCCAAAAAATTCCAAGAAAGGAAACTGTTATATCATTCTTACTTGTCCAAGTCTCTCACAAGCTTCGATTGCAATTTCTAAGTTTACAAAAGAATGAAATGATTGGCTTTTAAATGTTTCCTTATATTACTATAGTATACAAGAGAGTTAAGAATGATTTCTATCTGTTCTGAATGCTGATGAGAAATTTAATATAAACTACAGCAAGAGGGGATGTGGTTAGCTCAAAGCAGCAAGACTGGAAGTCAATTGCTTGTGTGAAGAGTTTGAATATCTAGCCAGGTGCAGTGGTTATGCATCTGTAATTCCAGCCATTTGGGAGGCCGAAGCAGGAGGATCATGAGTTCAAGGCTAGCCTGGGTAACTTAATGAGACCCTGTCTCAAAATAAAATAAAAAGGGCTGGGGATCTGGAGATGTGTGAGGATGTAGCTCAGTGACAGAGCATTTGCCTAGCATATGCAAGGCCCTGGGTTTAATCCCCAGTACTGCAAAAAAAAAAAAAGAGTCTGATTTACATAGTGAAAGTCGTGTTTCTCTAATAGGTAAGGACATGGGTCAAGGGCATGGGTCAAGAGCACTGGCTAAGGACAAGGGCTGGGTTGCTCAAGAGTTGCTTATTTTGCATTTCAAAGATTCATAGTCAAAAGACTATGTAAGAATGGATGAGCCAAGCCCAGAACATCAAAATAATCTGGGGAGTTCTTTATAAAGCAGGTGCCAGTGCTCCACCCCTAGATATTGGAACTCTGTTAGACTAGGGTTGACCCTGGACTCTTGGCCTAATGATTTCATATAAAACCCTTCCCTAATCTTAATTTTATCAACTAATAGCAGAAGTGTGTTAGGTTCTATGAGTCAAATGAGCTGGAGATCTTCTCCATGACCTGTGGAAGGAAATTTCTTAATAAAAATGGGACAGGAGTGCTGTGGAACCCCCAGATCCAGGATAAGTCATCCTGGGCAGGCAGGGTAGTCTCTTCTGCCATCACTGCCAGGCTCTGAGACTCTGCTCCTGAAACCACTCCACAGCCCCCTATGCCCTACACAGTCCCACCCCGTGCTAGCAATTTATAAGTTGAAATCACTTATTGAATATTATGGGACTTAAAAAGGAAAGGATATACAGATTATTTTTAAAAAGCTGTTATTGCCAGGTGTGGTGGCACATGCCTGTAATCCCAGTACTTGGGAGGCTGAGACAGTAGGATCACAGATTCCAAGCCAGTCTCAGCAACCTAGCAAGACTATCAGCAACCTAGCGAGATCCTATTTCAAAACAAAAAAATGAAAAGGACTTGGGGTGTAGTTTGGAGGTAAAATGCCCCTGGGTTCAATCCTCAGTAACACA
>PVJS01015747.1:0-38449 GCA_004027185.1 Glis glis | reverse complement strand
CGCCCAAGGACCGCAGGGTTTTCCGGGGTTGCGCGCGGTAACACTGGGGTCTTGTAAATGGCACAGGGGCCGCCAAGGGGACGCAGAGGCCGCCAAGGTAGCGCACGGACTGCTGGGGTGGCAGTCGGGGACACCGGGGTCTGACCCCTATCGCAGGGGCCGCACAGGTGGTGCAGGATCTGCCAGGGTGGCTCGCGGTGACTCCGGGGTCTGGTACCTAGCACAGGGGCCCTCCAGGTGGCACAAGGTCTTTCGGGGTTGCACGCGAGAATGCTAGGGTGTGGTACATGGTGCAGGGGCCGCCCAGGTGGCACATGGGCTGCCGGGGTTGCGTACGGGGACCCCGGGGTCAGGGCCCTGGTGCAGGGGTAGCCCAGGTGTCGCAAGGACTTCCGGGGTTGCACGTGGGGATGCCGGGGTCTGGTACCTAGCGCAGGGGACACCCAAGGGTCGCAGGTCCTGCCGGGGTGGCTCGCGGTGACGCCGGGTCTGGTACCTAGCAAAGGGGCCCCCTAGGTGGCTTAAGGATTTTCGGGGTTGCACGAGGGGCGCTGTGGTCTGGTTTCTTTCGCAGAGGCCGCCGAGGTGTCTCATAGCCTGCCGGGATTGCGCGCAGGGACGCCGGGATCAGGTACCTGGCTTAGGGGTTGTGCAGGTGGTGCAGGAACTGCCATTGTTGTTCGCGAAAACGCCGGGGTCTTGTACCTAGCGCAGGGGCCCCCAGGTGGCACAAGGACTTCCTGGGTTGCATGGGAGGACACCAGGGTCTGTTACCTGGCGCAGGGCCAGCTCAAGTGGCGCAGTGACAGTCGGGGAAGGCAACGTCTGGTACCTGGCGAAGATGAGCCCAGTTGGCAGGGGCTGCGGGGTTGCGCACGGGACGCCAGGGTCTGGTACCTGGCGCAGGGGTCGCCCAGGAGCGCAGGGACTGCCGGGGTGGCACGTGGTAATGCCGGCGTCTGGAACCTGGTGCAGGGGCCACCCAGTTGACGCAGGGGCCGCCCAGATGTCTCAGAGGCTGCCGGGGTTGCGCGCGGGGACACCGGGGTCGCCCAAGGAGCGCATGTACCGGGATCAGGTACCTGGCGCAGGGGTCGCCCAGGTGGCGCTGAAACTGCTGGGGTTGAGCGCGAGGTCGCCGGGTTCTGGTACCTGGTGCAGCGGCCTCCCAGGAGGCACAGGGGCATCAGGGGTTGCGCACGTGGACGGCAGTGTCTCGTACATGGTGCAGGGGACGCCAAGGTGTCACAAGGCCTTCCAGGGTGGCTCGCGGTGACACCGGGTTCTGGTACCTGGCGCAGGGACCGTCCAGCTGACGCAGGGGCCGCCCTGGTGGCGCAGAGGCTACCGGGGTTGTGCACGGGGACACCGGTGTCTGATACCTATCACAGGAGTCGCCCAAGGAGCGCAGGGGCTGCCGGGGTTGCGCGCGGTAACACCGGGGTTTTGTAACTGGTGCAGGGGCCGCCCAAGGAACGCAGTGGCCGCCTAGGTGGCGCAGGGACTGCTGGAGTGGCACGCGGGGACACCGGGGTCTGACCCCTAGCACAGGGTCCATAAAGGTGTCGAGCCTGCCGGGGTGGCTCGCGGTGACACCGGGGTCTGATATCTGGCTCAGAAGCTGCCCATGTGGTGCAGGGGCCACCCATGTGATGCAGTGGCCGCCCAGGTGGCACAGGGAATTCTGGGGTGGCGCGCGGGTCGACTGGGTCTAGTACTTGGGGCAGGGACCTCCCAGGAGGTGCAGGGGCTGTCGGGGATGCCCACGTGAATGCTGGGGTCTGGTACATAGCACAGAGGACCCCCAGGGGGCTCGGACTTTCGGGGTTGCACACGGGGACGCCGTTGTCAGGTACCTGGCGCAGGGGTCGCCCAGGTGGCGCAGGAACTGTCACATTTGTTCGTGAGGACGCCGGGTCTGGTACCTAGTGCAAGGGATGCCAGGGGTCACAAGGATTTCCGGGGTTGCGTGCGAGAACACCAGGGTCTGGTACCTGGTGCAGGGGACCCCAGGTGGCACAGAGACTGCCGGGGTGGCACGCGATAACGTCGGCGTCTGGTACCTGGCGCCGGGGCTCCCAGATGACGCAGGTGCAGCCCAGGTTGTGCAGGGGTGCCGGGGATGCGCACTTGGATGCCGGGGTCTCGTACTGGGTGCAGAGGCTGCCCAGGTGACTCAGGGACTGCTGGGGTGGCGTGCGTGGACACCGGGGTCTGGTACATGGTGCAGGATCCGCCCAGGTGGCGCAGGGGTCGCCTATGTGAAGCAGAGGTCGCCCAGGTGGCGAGGGGTTGTCGGGGTTGCGTACATGGACGCCGGCGTCCGGTCCCTTGCCCAGGGGTCGCCCAGGTGGTGCAGGAACTGCCGGGGTTGCACGCGAGTACGCCGGTGTCAGGTACCTGGTGCAGGGGTCCCTCAGGTGGCGCAAGGACTTCCGGTGTTGGACGCGGGGACGCCAGGGACTGGTATTTAGCGCAGGGGACCCCAGGTGTCGCAGGACCTTCCGGGGTGGCTCGCGGAGACGCTGGAGTCTGGTACCTAGTACAGGGGCCCCCCAGGTGGCTCAAGGACTTTTGGGGTTGCACCGGGGATGCCGGGGTCTGGTATCTGACGCAGGGGCCGCACAGGTGTCGCCTAGCCTGCCGGGGTTAGGAGCAGGGACGCCGGGGTCATGTCCTTGTCGCAGGGGTCGCCGAAGTGGCGCAGGAACTGCCATTGTTGTGCGTTAGGACGTCGGTGTCTGGTACCTAGCGCAGGGGACCCCAGTTGGTGCAAGGACTTCCAGGTTTGCGTGCGAGGACGCCGGGGTCTGGTACCTCTCACAGGGGCCCCCAGGTGGCTCAAGGGCTTTCGGGGTTGCACGCTGGGACGCCAGGGTCTGGTATCTGGTGCGGGGACCGACCAGGTGGCGCGGTAACTGCCGAGGTTGCATGCGGTGACGCCGGGGTCTGATACCTGGCGCAGAGTCCGCCCATGTGATGCAGGGGCCGCCCAGGTGGTGCAGGGGCTGCTGCAGTTGTGTGCAGGCATGCCAGGGTCTGGTACATGGTGCAGGGGCCGCCCAGGTGGCGCAGGGGCTGCAGGGGTGGCGCGAGTAGATGCCGGGGTCTGGTACCTGGCGAAGGAGCAGCCCAGGTGGCACAAGGGCCACCCATGTGATGCAGAGGCCGCCCAGGTGGCACAGGGACTGCCGGGATTGCAAGCGAGGACGCCGGGGTAGGTATCTGGTGCATGGGTTGCCCAGGTGGCGCAGGGCCTGCCGGGGAAAGGGAAGAAATGCAGTGATTTATGATCAACTCTTCAAACAAGCATTGGCTTGTTCTCCAAATAAAGTATAAAAAAAGGGCCGGGGGCGAAGTGCAGAAGTTCAATGCATCTGCGTTCTATCCCCGGTGTTGCAAAAAAAATATGACAGGTGTAATTGGTCATATTCCCTCCAATTGAATCGTGGAGGTGTTTCAGAAAATCCCGCGTCGTACGAAATGATTCAAAGCACCTGTTCTTTTTCGTTTTCAAAGTCGGCTGTTTAGAGGAGTCAGAATAAGGGGTTTCACGTGTTTTTCATTCACCTAATCTGGATAGGAATGTAGTAGTAACACTAATCTGGATAGGAATGTAGTAGTAACATCCTTTTTCCATTTGCTGATCAAAACAATGACAAGTGTTTCCATTTTACGCTGTTTTCAATGCAACTTCAGAGTACTTTTTCATGTTTCATATTACGTTTTTCGTTTTATCTTATTTTTCATCAATTCCTTGAATTAATCACGAGGAGATAGCCATTTTCATCATGTTAGACTACGCCTTTAGCCATCAAGTATTCCTTGGTGAAAGGCAACACTGAAGTATAATAAGAATGCTGCCTGTTATTGCTATTGATGCTAAGGTCATTTTCCCATCATTGACCACTTTCATTGTGTTTCCCTTGATAAACTTGGTACATTCACTAACATCTTACTTACTGGATAGTCAACATTAATTTGAACAAATTCTTCTTATATCCAAATTGCAATACTTTATTTATCATCAACTTACAATGCAATTCACAGTTATTTATGTGGGCAACAATACTTTCAATAAGCCCAGAGGTGGAGGCGTGCAAAGAATTAGCAGAGTTTTGTAAAAACTACTGAGAGATGTGTGCATGTACGACATGTTCTTGAAGCACAGATGGAGGAGATTAGAAGAATGGTTACCGGAACCTAGAAGTCATCACAGTGAAGGAATATGATATCTAACAAATGCAATGGAAGGAAAACAGGCTTGTCTTGTCAGGGGGATTCGAATACTCGTTAAGCACACCTTGATCAGGCCAGCAGGGATGTTTTTTGTGTGCAAAAATGATGAAACAAAGAAATGGAGGAAAGGGAAGAAATGCAGTGATTTGTGTTCAACTCTTTAAACAAGCATAGGCTTGTTCTCCAAATAAAGTATAAATGAATCGGGCCGGGGCCTATTGCTGAAGTAGAACACACGTGCGTTCAATCCCCGGTGTTGCAAAAAAAATATGACTGGTATAATGGCTAATATTCACTCCAATTGAATCATGGAGGTTTTTCAGAAAATCCCGCGTCGTAGAAATGATTCAAAACACCTGTTCTGTTTCGTTTTCAAAGTCGGCTGTTTAGAGGTGTCACAATAAGGGGATGCACATGTTTTTCATTCACCTAATCTGGATAGGAATGTAGTAGTAACACCACTTTTCCATTTGCTGATCAAAGCAATGTCAAGTGTTTCCATTTTACCCTGTTTTAAATGCAACTTCGGAGTACTTTTTCACGTTTCATCTTACGTTTCACGTTTTATGTTATTTTTCATCATTCCTTGCATTAATCACGAGGAGATAGACATTTTCATCATGATAGACTACGCCTTTAGCCATCAAATATTCCTTGGTGAAAGGCAACACTGAAGTATAATAAGAATGCTGCCTGATATTGCTATTGATGCTAAGGTCCTTTTCCCATCATCGACCACTTTCATTGTGTTTCCCTTGATAAACTTGGTACATTCACTAACATCTTACTTACTGGAATGTCAAGATTAACTTGAACAAATTCTCCTTATATCCAAATTGCAAAACTTTATCAATGCAATTCACAGTTATTTATGTGGGCAACACTACTTTCAATAATGCCAGAGGTGCAGGCGTGCAAAGAAGTAACAGAGTATTGTAACAACTACTGAGAGATGTGTGCATGTACGACATGTTCTTGCAGCACAGATGGAGGAGAATAGAAGAAAGGTGACCGGATCCTAGAAGTCATCACAGTGAAGGAATATGATATTTAAGAAACGCAATGAAAGGAAAACAGGCTTGTCTGGCCAGGGGGAATGGAATCCTCGTTAGGCACACCTTGATCACACCAGCAGGGATGTATTTCGGGTGCAACAATGATCAAACAAAGAAATGAAGGAAAGGGAAGAAATGCAGTGATTTGTGTTCAACTCTTCAAACAAGAATTGGTCTGTTCTCCAAATAAAGTATAAAAAAATAGGGCCGGGGGCGTAGTGCAGAAGTCGAACACATCTGCATTCTATCCCCGGTGTTGCAAAAAAATATGACAGTTGTAATGGCTCATATTCACTCCAATTGAATCGTGGAGGTGTTTCAGAAAATCCCGCGTCGTACGAAATGATTCAAAGCACCTGTTCTGTTTCGTTTTCAAAGTCGGCTCTTTAGAGCAGTCAGAATAAGGGGTTGCACGTGTTTTTCATTCACCTAATCTTGATAGAAATGTAGTAGTAACACCCTTTTTCCATTTGCTGATCAAAGCAATGTCAAGTGTTTCCATTTTACCCTGTTTTCAATGCAACTTCGGAGTACTTTTTCACGTTTCATCTTACGTTTCATGTTTTATCTTATTTTTCATCAATTCCTTGCATTAATCACGAGGAGATAGACATTTTTATCATGTTAGACTACACCTTTAGCCATCAAGTATTCCTTGGTGAAAGGCAACACTGAAGTATAATAAGAATGCTGCCCGATATTGCTATTGATGCTAAGATCATTTTCCCATCATTCAGCACTTTCATTGTGTTTCCCTTGATAAACTTGGAACATTCACTAACATCTTACTTACTGGAATGTCAAGATTAACTTGAACAAATTCTCCTCATATCCAAATAGCAATACTTTATTTGTCATCAACTTACAATGCAATTCACAGTTATTTATGTGGGCAACACTACTTTCAATAAGCCCAGAGGTGGAGGCGTGCAAAGAATTAACACAGTATTGTAACAACTACTGAGAAAATTTTTTCCGGGGTTGCACGCGTGGACGCCGGGGTCTGGCACCTGGCGAAGGGGTCGCCCAGGGAGCGCAGGGACTGCCGGTGTGGCGTGCAGTAAAGCCGGTGTCTGGTACATGGCGCAGGTGTTCCCCAGGTGGCTCAAGGACTTCCGGGGTTGTACGGGGGGGATGCCGGGAACGGTACTTAGCGCAGGGGCCCCCCAGGTGTTGCAGGACCTTCCGGGGTGGCTCGCAATGACGCTGGTACCTAGCACAGGAGCCCCCCAGGGGGATCAAGGACTTTCACGGTTGCACGCGGGGACGCAGGTGTCTGGTACATGTTTCAGGGGCCGCCCAGGTGTTGCATAGCCTGCCATGGTTGCACGCGGGGACGCCGAGGTCAGGTACCTGGCGCAGGGGTCTCCCAGGTGGCACAGGACCTGCCATTATTGTGCGCAAGAATGACGGGGTCTGGTACCTAGTGCAGGGGACCCCAGTTGGCGTAAGGAATTCCGCGGTTGCGCTCGAGGACGCTGGGGTCTGGTACCTGGCGCAGGGGCAGCCCAGGTGGCTCAGTGACTACCGGGGAGGCACGCAGGGATGGCGGGGTCTGGTACCCACGACAGGGGCAGCCCTGTTGGCAGGGGCTGCCGGGGTTGTGCGCGAGGACGCCGCGGTCTGGTACCTGGCGCAGGGGTGGCCCAAAGAGCGCAGGGGCTGCCGGGGTTTCGAGCGGTAACACCGGAGTCTTCTACCTGTCGCAGGGGCCGCCCAGGGGACGCAGGGGCCGCCCAGGTGGCACAGGGGCTGACGGGTTTGCGAGCGGGGATGCCTGGGTCTGGTACTTGGCGCAGGGGCTGCCAAGGCGGTGCAGGGACTTCTGGGGTGGCACGAGGGGACACCGGGGTCTGACCCCTAGAGCAGAGGCCACCCAGGTGGTGCAAGGACTGCCGGGGTTGCACGTGGGGACGCTGGGGTCTGGTACTGGCACAGGGGCAGCCCAGGTGGCACAGGGCCTGCCGGGGTGGCTCGCAGTGGCGCCGGGGTCTGGTACATATCACGGGGGCTCCCCAGGTGGCTCAAGGACTTTCGGGGTTGAACGCGGGGACGCCAGTGTCTAGATTCTTGCGCTGGGGCCGCTGAGGTGTCGCATAGCCTGCTGGGGTTGCTCGCGGGGACGCCGGGATCAGGTACCTGGCGCAGGGGTCGCACAGGTGGCGCAGGAACTGCCATTGTTGTTCATAAGGACGCCGGGGTCAGCTACCTAGTGAAGGGGACCCCAGGTGGCGCAATAACTTCCGGTTGCGCGCTAGGACGCCGGGGTCAGGTACTTGGCGCAGGGTCTGCCCAAGGTTGTACAGTGACAGCACCCCAGGTGCCCACCTGGTGGCGCAGGAACTGCCGGGGTTGCACGCGGTGACGTCGGGGTCTGATACCTGGCGCAGGGTCTTCCCAGGTAGTGCAGGGGCCGCTCATGTGATGCAGGGGCCGCCCAGGTGGTGCAGGGGCTGCTGCGATTGCGCGCAGGCATCCCGGGGTCTGGTACTTGACACAAGGGGCGCCCAGGTGGCGAGGGGCTCCCGGGGTTGCATATGTGGATGCCGGTGTCTGGTACCTAGTGCAGGGGCCACCTAGGTGTCGCAGGGCCTGCCGGGGTGGCTTGCGGTGACACCGGGGTCTGGTACCTAGCGCAGGGGACCCCAGCTGGCGCAAGGACATCTGGGGTTGTACGCGGGAACGCTGGGGTGTGGTATATGGTGCAGGGGCCGCCCAGGTGGCGCAGGGGCTTCCGGGGTTGCGCACGGGGACGCCAGGGTCAGGTCCCTGGCGCAGGGGTCGCCCAGTTAACGAAGGAACTGCCGGACTTGCGGGCGAGGACGCCGGGGTCAGGTACCTGGCGCAGGGGTCCCCCAGGTGGCGCAAGGATGCGGGGACGCCGGGGTCTGGTACCTAGCGCAGGTTCCACCCAGGTGTCGCAGATCCTGCCGCGGTGGCTCGTGGTGACGCTGGGGTCTGGTACATAGCACGGGGACCCCCTAGGTGGCTCAAGGACTTTCGGGGTTGAACGCGGGGATGCCGGGGACTGGATTCTGGCGCAGGGGCCGCCGAGGTGTCGCATACCCTGCCGGGGTTGCTCACGGGGCGCCGGGATCAGGTACCTCGCACAGGGGTCACGCAGGTGGCGCAGGAACTGCCATTGTTGTTTGTAAGGACGCCGGGGTCTGCTACCTAGCGCAGGGGACCTCAGGTGGCGCAATAACTTCCGGGTTGCACGCAAGGACACCAGGTTCAGGTACCTGTTGCAGGGTGACAGCCGGGGTGGCGCCCGGGGATGTCGGGGTATGGTACATGGCGAAGGGGCAGCCCAGCTGGCAGGGGCTGCCCGGGTTGCGCTTGGGGAAGCCGGGGTTTGGAACGTGGCGCATGGAGCGCAGGGGCTGCCGGGGTTTTGCGCGGTAACGCCGGCGTCTGGTACCTGGGGCCGCCCAGGTGACGCTGGTGCAGCCAAGGTGGCACATGGGTGCCAGTGTTTTGCACTTGGACGCCGGGGTATCATTCCGTGTGGAGGATGCCAGACCCTGGCATCCCCGCGCGCAAACCCGGCAGCCCTTGTGCAACCTGGGCGTCCCTTGTGTCCCTGGACAGACTCTGCGCCAGGTACCAGACCCCGGCGTCCCCGCGCGCAACCCCGGCATCCCCTGCCAACTGGGCTGCCCCTTCACCAGGTACCAGACCCCGCCTACCCTGTGCGCCACCCCGGCAGTCTCTGTGCCACCTGGGCGGTCCCTGCGCCAGGTCCAAGTCCCCGGCGTCCTCGCGCGAAACCCTGGAAGCCCCTGCGACACCTGGGCGGCCCCTGCGCCATGTAAGAGACCCCTCTGTCCCCGCACGCAACCCCGGCAGGCTATGGGACACCTGGGCGGCCCCTGCACCAGATACCAGACCCCGGCATCCCCGCGTGCAACCCCGGAAGTCCTTGAGCCACCTGGGGGGCTCCTGTGCTAGGTACCAGACCCCTGCGTAACCCTGAGCCACGGCGGCAATTCCTGTGCCACCTGGGCATCCCCTGCACCATGCACCACACTCCAGCGTACCCGCGTGCAACCGCGAAAGCCCTGTGCAAGGTACCAGACCCTGGCATCACCGCGCACTACCCCGGCAGCCTCTGCGAGACCTGGGCCTCCCTTGCGACACTGGGAGGCCCCTGACATTATACGAGACCCCGGAGTCCACGTGCGCAACCCCGGCAGCTCCTGCGCCTCCGGGGCGGGCCCTGCGCCATGTACCAGACCCCGGCGTCCCAGCGCGCCACCCCAGCCCCCCTGTGCCACCTGGGCATCCCCTGAGCCACCTTGGCAGCCTCTGCACCCGGTAAAAGTCCCCGGAGTCCAAGTGCGCAACCCCGGCACGCCTGCGCCACCTGGTGGGCCCCTGCGCCAAGTACCAGACACCAGCGTTAGCGTGCAACACCCCAGCAGTACCTAGCTCCCTAGGCGACCCCGGCGCCAGGTGCCAGACCCCGGCGTCCAGGTATGCAACCCTTGCAGCCGCGCGCCACCTGGGCGCCCCTGGTGCCAAATATCTGACCCCAGCATACCTGCGCGCAACCGCGGCAGCCCCTGTGCCACCAGGGCGGCCCCTGCATCAGAAGGGCGGCTCCTGCACAAGATACCAGACCCGGTGTCCCCGCATGCCACCCCAGCTCTCCCTGCGCCTCCTTGGCGGCCCCTGTGCCTGGTACCTGACCCCGGCGTCTCCGCGCAACCCCGGCAGCCCCTGTACCACCTGGGCAGCCCCTACGCCAGGTATCAGAACCCGGTGTCACCGCGTGCAACCCCAGCAGTTCCTACGCCACCTGGGCGGCCCCTGCGCCAGGTACCAGACCCCGGCATCATCGCGTGCAAACCCGGAAGCCCCTGTGTCACCTAGGCGTCACCTGCATCGCCTGGGCTGTCCCTGCGCCATGTTCAAGACCCCGGTGTTACCACGCGCAACCCTGCCAGTTCCTCACGACCTGGGCGACCCAAGCACCATGTACCACACCCCAGCATCCCTGCGTGCAACCCTGCGTGCAACCCTGAAAGTCCTTGAGCCACCTGGGGGTCCAATGTGCTAGATACAAGACCCCGACATCACCGCGCGCAACCCCGGAAGCCCCTCCGACACCTGGACCGCCCCTGCGACACCTGGGTGGCCCCTGCGCCATGTCCGAGACCCCGGCATCCATGTGCGCAACCCCGGCAGCCCCTGCGCCTCCTGGGCGGCCCCTGCGCCATGTACCAGACCCCGGCGTCCCCGCGCACCACCCCAGCATCCCATGAGACACCTGGGCGGCCTCTGCACCCGGTACGAGACCCAGGCGTTCAAGTGCGCAACGCCAGCACCCCTGCGCCACATGGGCTGCACCTGCGTCACCTGGGCGGCCCCTGCGCCAAGTACCAGACCCCGGCGTCCTCGCATGCAACTCCGGAAGTCCTTGCGCCACCTGGGGTCCCCGGCGCTAGGTATCAGATCCCGGCTTCCTCGCGCACAATAATGGCAGTTTCTGTGCCACCTGGGTGACCCCTGCGCCAGGAACCTGACCCCGGCGTCCCCGCGTGCAACCCAGGCAGGCTTGCGAGGCCTGGACGGCCCCTGAAACATGTACCAGACCACGGCGTCCCCGCGTGCAACCCCGAAAGTTCTTGAGCCCCGTGGTGGGCTCCTGTGCTAGGTACCAGACCCCAGCGTCACCACAGCCACCCCATAAGGCCCTGCAACACCTGGGTGGCCCCTGCGCCAAGTACAACACCCCGACGTCCACGTGCACAAGCCCGGCAGCCCTGTGCCTTCTGGGCAGCCCCTGAGCCAAGTAAAGACCCCAGCGCCATCCCAGAAGTCCCTGCTCCACCTGGGCTGCACCTGCATCACCTGGGCGGCACCTGCGCCAGGTTCCAGACCCCGGCGTCCCCGCGCGCATCCCCGGCAGGCTATGCGACACTGGGCGGCCCCTGCACCAGATACCAGACCCCGGCGTCCCCACATGCAACTCCAAAAGTCCTTGAGCCACCTGGGGGACTCCTGTTCTAGGTACCAGACCCCTGCATAACCATAAGCCACCCCGGCAGGCCCTGCGACACCTGTGGTGCCCCTGCGCTAGGTATCAGAGCTCGGCATCCCCGCATAACCGTGAGCCACCCCTGAAGTCCTTGCGCCACCTTGGGGACCCCTGCGCCAGGTACCTGATCCCGGCGTCCTCGCCGCAACCCCTGCAGTTCCTGTGCCACCTGGGCGACCCTTGCACTATGCGCCACACCGCAGCGTCCCCGCGTGCAACCCTGAATGTCCTTGAGGCACCTGGGATGACCTTGTGCTAGGTACCAGACCCGGCGCCAACTGGGCGGCTCCTGCGAAATGTATCAGAACCGGCATCTCCTCGCGCCACGCCGGCAGTCCCTGCGCCACCTGGGTGGCCTCTTTGTCCCCTGGGCAGCCCCTGCACCAGGAACAAGACCCAGTTTTTACTGCCGCAACCCCCGCAGCCCCTGCACTCCATGGCCGACCCCGGCGTCCCCGCGCGCAACCCCGGCAGCTTCTGAGACACCTGGGTGGCGCCTGTGTCACCTGGGTGGCCCCTGCGCCAAGTACCAGTCGCCGGCGTTGTCAAGCGCCACCCCGGCAGTCCCTGAGCTTCTGGGCGACCCCTGCGCCAGGTACCAGACCCCGGCGTCCACGTAGGCAACCCCGGCAGCCCCTCGACACCTGGGTGCCCCCTGTGCCAAGTACCAGATCCCGGCATGCCTGCGCGCAACCGCAGCAGCGCCTGTGTCACCTGGGCGGCCCCTGCATCACATGGGCGGCCCCTGCACCACCTGGGCAGACCCTGCGCCAGGTATTACAAGCCGGCGTCACCGCTCGACACACCAGAAGTCCCTGTGACACCTGGGCGGCCTCTGCATCACATGGGCGGCCCCTGCACCACCTGGGTGGCTCCAGCACAATGTACCAGACCCCGGCGTCCATGCGCGCCACCCCAGCAGCCCCTGAGCCACCTGGGTGACCTCTGCACGCGGTACGAGAGCTCGGCGTTAAAGTGCGCAACCCCAGCCATCCTGCGCCACCTGGGCTGCCCCTTCGTCACCTGGGCGGCACCTGCGCCAGGTACCAGAACCTGGCATCCCCGCGTGCAAACCCGTCATCCCCTGTGCTACCTGGGCGTCCCCTGCGCCAGGTACAAGACCCCGATGTTACCGCGCGCAACCCCTGCAGCCCCTGAGATCATGGGTCGACCTCGGCGTCCCCGTGCACAAGCCCGGCAGCCTCAGAGACACCTGGGCGGCCCCTACGACACCTGGGTGGCCCCTGTACCAGGTTCCAGACGCCGGCGTTACCACGCACCATCCCGGCAGGCCCTGCACTCCTGGGTGACCCCTGCACCAGGTACCAGACCCCGGCATCCACGTATGCAACCCCGGGAGCCGAGGTGGTGCACGGAATGCTGGGGTGGCACGTGGGGACACCGGGTTCTGGTATCTGGTGCAGGGGCCACCAAGGTGGTGCAGGGCCTGCCTGGGTGGCTCGCGGTGATGCCGGTGTCTGGTACCTAGCACAGGGGCCCCGCAAGTGGCTCAAGGACTTTCGGGGTTGCACGCGGGGACGCTGGGGTCTGGTATCTGGCGCAGGGGCCGACCAGGTGGCGCAAGGACATCCGCGGTTGCACGCGGGGATGGCGGGGTCTGGTACCTGTAAAGGAGCAGCCCAGTTGGCGCAGGAACTGCCATTGTTGTGCACGAGGACGCCGGGGTCTGGTACCTAGCACAGGGGACCCCAGGTGGCACAAGGACTTCCGGAATTGCACACGAGGATGCCGGGGTCTGGTACTTGGCAGAGATGCCGCCCAGGTGATGCAGGTGCAGCCCAGGAAGAGCAGGGGTGCCGGGGTTGCGCATTTGAACGTCGGGATCTAGGACCGGGTGCAGAGGCCACTCAGGTGTCTCAGAGGCTGCTGGGGTGGCGCGCGGTGACGCTGGGGTCTGGTACTTGCAACAAGGGCCACCCAGGAGGCACAGGGGCTGCCAGGGTAGCCCACGTGGACGCCGGGGTCTTGTACTTGGCACAGGCGGCGCCCAGGTGTCTCAGGGGCTGCCGGGGTTGCCCGCGGTGACGCCGGGGTCTGTTACCTAGCACATTGGCCCCCCAGGTGGCTGAAGGCCTTTCGGGGTTGCTTGCGGGGACGCTGGGGTGTCGTACATGGTGCAGGGGTCGCCCAGGTTGCGTAGGATCTGCCGGGGTTGCACACAGTAACACCGGGGCCTTGTAACTGGCGCAGGGACCACCCAGGGGATGCAGGGGATGCCCAGGTGGCACAGGGGCTGCGGGGGTGCGTGCGATGATGCCGGCGTCTGGTACCTGTCGCAGGGGCTGCCCAGGTGGCGTAGGAACTGCCGGGGTTGCATGCGGTGAGGCCGGGGTCTGATACCTGGCACAGTGGCCGCCCAAGGAGCCCAGGGGCTGGCACAGTGGCCGCCCAGGAGGCGCAGGGGTTGCCGGGGTTGCGCATGTGGACGCCAGAGTCTCATACATGGCGCAGGGACCGCCCAGGTGGCGCAAGAGCTGCCGCGGTTGCGCGCAGGTATGCCGGAGTCTGATACATGGCACCGGGGGCACCCATGTGGCAAGGGGCTGCAGGGGTTGCATACCTGGACGCCGGGTTCAGACACCTGGTGCAGGGGTCGCCCAGAGAGCTAGGCACTGCCGGGGTGGCGCGCGGTAACACCAACGTCTAGTAATTGGCGCAAGGGCCGCCCAGGTGACTTAGGTGCAGCCCAGGTGGCGCAGTGGTGCCAGGGTTAAGCACTTGGCTCAGGGTGGGCTGGGGTGGCACGCGGTGATTCCGGGGTCGGGTACCTAGCACAGGGGCCCCCCAGGTGGCTCAAGGACTTTCGGGATTGCATGCGGGGACGCTGGGCTGTGGTACATGTTGCAGGGGTCGCCCAGGTGGCGCAGGAACTTCAGGGGTTGCGAGCGAAGACGCCGGGGTCAGGTACCTGGTGCAGGGGTCCCCCACGTGGCGCAAGGACTTCCGCGTTTGCACCTGGCGACGGCGGGGTCTGGTACCTGGCGCAGGCGTCACCCAAGGAGCGCAGGGGCTGCCGGGGTTGTTCGCGGTAACACCGGGGTCTTGTACCTGGCTCAGGGACTGCCCAGGGGACCCATGGGACACCCAGGTGGCACAGGGGCTGCTGGGGTGGCGCGCAGGGATGCCGGGGTCTGGCACTTGGCCGCCCAGGAGGCGCAGGGGTTGCCGGGGTTGCCCATGTGGACGCCAGAGTCTCATACATGGCACAGGGGCCGCCCAGGTGTCACAGGGCTGTCTAGGTGTCCCAGAGGCTGCCGGGGTTGCGTGTGGTGACGCTGTGTTCTGGTACCTAGCACAGGGGCCCCCTGGTGGCTCAAGGACTTTCGGGCTCGCACCCGAGGACACCGGGGTCTGGGACTTCGCGCAGGGGCCGCCCAGGTGATGCAGGTGCAGCCCAGGTGGCGCAGGGGTGCTTGGGTTGCGCACTAGGACGCCGGGGTCATGTACCAGGTGCAGAGGCCGCCTGGGCGGCTCAGGAGCTGCTGGCGTGGTGCGCGGTGACACCGGGGTCTGGTATTTGGCGCAGGGGCCGCCAGGTGGCGCAGGGGCTGCCGGGGTTGTGCACATGGACGCCGGGGTCTTGTACATGGCGCAGGGGCCGGCCAGGTGTCGCAGAGCCTGACGGGGTGGCTCAGGGTTATGCCGGGGTCTGGTACCTAGCACAGGAGCCACCCAGGTGTATCAAGGACTTTTGGAATTGCACATGGGGACGCCGGGGTCTCATATCTGGTGCAGGGGCCACCCAAGTGTCGCATAGCTTGCCGGGGTTACGCGCGGGACGCCGGGGTCTGGTACCTAGTGCAGGGGCACCCCAGGTGACGCAGGGCCGCCCGGGGTGGCTCGCGGTTATGCCCGGGTCTGGTAACTAGCACAGGAGACCCCAGGTGGCTCAAGGACTTTCGGGGTTGCACGCGGGGTCGCTTGGGTGTGGTACATGGTGCAGGGGTCGCCCAGGTGGCGCAGGAACTGCCGGGGTTGCACGCGAGGACGCCGGGGTCATGTACCTGGCACAGGGGTCCCCCACATATAAAAAGGATTTCCGCGATTGCACGCGGGGACGGTGGGGTCTGCTACCTGGCGAAGGGGCAGCCCAGTTGGCAGGGCCTGCCGGGATTGCGCGCCGGAACGCCGGGATCTGGTACCTGGCAGGCGTCGCCCAAGGAGCGCAGGGGTTGCCGGGGTTGCGCGCGGTAACACCGGGGTATTGTACCTGGTGCAGGGACAGCCCAGGGGACGCAAGGGACACCCAGGTGGCACAGGGGCTGCCGGGTTTGTGCGCGATGATGCTGGTTTCTGGTACCTGGCGCAAGGGCCTCCCAGGTGGCGCAGGAACTGCCGGGGTTGCACGCGGTGACACTGGGGTCTGATAATTGGTGCAAGGGCCGCCCAGGTGGTGCAGGAGCCTCCCTTCTGATGCAGGGGCCGCCAAGGTGGCACAGGGGTTGCTGGGGTTGTGCACAGGGATGCCGGGGTCTGGTACATGGTGCAGGGGCCGCTCAAGTGGCCCTGGGGCTGCCCATGTGATGCAGAGGCCGCCCAGGTGGCACAGGGACTTCTGGGTTGGCGCGCGGGGAAGCCAGGGTCTGGCACCTGGTGCAGGGGCCACCAAGGTGTCGCAGGACCTTCCAGGGAGGCTCGGGGTGACGCCGGGGTCTGGTACCTGACGCAACGAATGCCCAGGTGATGCAGGGGCCACCCAGTGTCACAGAGAATACCGGGGTTGCGTGCGGGGACGCCGGGGTCTGGTACATGGCACAGGGGTCATCCCAGGAGCGCAGGGGATTTCTGGGTTGCGCGCCACCCCGGCAGTCCCTGCGCCACCTGGGCGGCCCCTGAGCCAGGTACCAAACCCCGGTGTCCTCACGCGCCACCTCAAAATCCTTGCGCCACCTGGGGTCCCCTGAGTTATGTACCAGACCCTGGCGTCCTCACGCACAACAAGGGCAGTTCTTGCGCCATCTGGGCAACCCCTGCACCAGGTACCGGACCCCGGCGTCTCCACGTGAAACCCCGGCAGGCTATGGGACACCTGGGCGGCCCCTTTGCTAGATACCAGACACCGGCATTCCCGCGTGCAACCCCGGCAATCCCTGCGCCGCCGGGGCAGCCCCTACACCAGGTACCAGACCTCGGCATTCCTGCGTGCAAACCCAGGACCCCTTTTGCCACCTGGGCGTTCCCTGCATCCCCTGGGTGGCCCCAGTGCCAGGTACAATACCCAGGTTTTACCGCCTGAAACCTCGGCAGCCCCTGCGCTCCTTGGGTGACCCCTGCGCCAAGTACCAGACACCGGCATCTCTGCGCACAACCCCGGCAGCCCCTGATATCTGGGCTGCCCCTTCGCAGGTACCTGACCCCGCCATCCCGGCGGGCCTCCCCGGTAGTCACTGTGCCACCTGGGTGGCCCCTGCGCTAAGTACCAGACCTCGGCGTCCCCTCACGCCACCCCAGCAGCCCCTGAGCCGCCTGGGTGGCATCTGTACCCGGAACGAGACCCTGGCTTCCATGTGCCCAACCCCGGCACCCCTGCACCACCTAGGATGCCCCTGCGCCACCTGGGCAGCCCCTGCACCATGTACCAGTCCCCGGCGTCCCTGCGCCACCTGGGCGGCCCTGCACCAGATGCCAGACACCAGCGTCCCCGCGCATCACCCCGACAGTTCCTGCGCACCCTGGGCGACCCCTGCGCTAGGTACCAGACCCCGGCATCCACGTATGCAAACCCGGCAGCCCCTCGCCACCTGGGCGCCCCCTGTGCCAAGTACCAGACCCCGGCATGCCTGCATGCAACCGCAGCAACCCCTGCGCCACCTGGGCGGTGCCTGCATCACATGGGCAGCCCCTGCAACAGGTATCACACCCCAGCGTCCGTGAGCACAACCCCAGCAACCCCTGTGCCGCCTGGGTGGTCCCTGCGCCAGATATCAGACCCCGGCATCCCAGCGCGCAACTCAGGCAGTCCCTTGCAACTGGGCTGCCCCTTCACAAGGTGCCAGACCCCGCCATCCCCGCGTGCCACCCCAGCAGTCACTGCGGCACCTGTGCCGTCCCTGAGTCCCCTGGGCGGCCCCTGCACCAGTTACAAGACCCCGGTGTTACCCTGCGCAAACCCAGAATCCTCTTCACTCCTTGGGCGACCCCAGCGTCCCTGCACGCAACCCCGGCATCCTCTGATACACATGGGCGGCCCCTGCGTCACCTGGGCGGCCCCTACGCCAGGTACCAGATGCCGGAGTTACCACGCGCCATCCCGACAGTCCCTGCTCTCCTTGGCGACCCCTGCACTAGGTACCAGACCCCAGCATCCCCGCGCGCAACCCCGGCCACCCCTTGCAACTGGGCTGCCCCTTCACAAGGTGCCAGACACCGCCATCCCCGCGTGCCACCCCAGCAGTCACTGCGCCACCTGTGCAGTCCCTGCACCAGGTACGAGACCCTGGCGTCCTCGTCCGCAACCCCGGAAGTCCTTGTGCCACTTGGGGGCCCCCTGCGCAAAGTACCAGACCCCGGCGTCCTCGCGCCCAACCACGGTAGTTTCTGTGCTACCTGGGCGACCACTGCGCCAGATAACAGACCCCGTCATCCCCGCTTGCCACCCCAGCAGACACTGCGCCACCTGTGCCATCCCTGAGTCCTCTGGGAGGCCCCTGCGCCATGTTCAAGATCCCGGTGTTACCACGCGCAACCCAGGCAGGCCCTGCACTCATTGGGTGATGCCTGCACCAGGTACCAGACCCCGGCGTCCCTGTACGCAACCCCGGTAGCCTCTGCGACACCTGGGTGGCCCCTGCATCACCTGGGCGGCCCCTGGGCCAGGTACCAAACCCTGGCGTCCCCGCGTGCCACCCCAGATGTCCCTGTGCCACCTGGGCGGCCTCTGCATCACATGGGAAACACCTGCACCTCCTGGGCGGCCCCTGCACCATGTACCAGACCCCGGCGTCCCTGCGCACAACCGCGGCAACCCATGCACCACCTGCATTAGAAGGGCGGCTCCTGCACCTCCTTGGCACCCCTGCGCCAGGTACCAGACCCCGGTGTCCCTGCGTGCCACCCCAGCAGTCCCTGCGCCACCTTGGTGGCCCCTGCGCCAGGTACCAATCCCCGGCAACCCCGCGCGCAAACCCGATAGCCTCTGTGCCACGTGGGCTTCCCCTGCATACCCTGAGTGACCCTGCGCCAGGTACAATTCCCCATTGTTACCGCGCCCAACCCCGGCAGCCCTTGAGCCACATTGGCGGCTTCTTCACCCGGTACAAGACCCCGGAGTCCCCGTGCGCAACCCCGGCAGCCACTGCCAACTGGGCTGCCCTTCGCCAGGTACCAGACCCCGGTGTCCACGCACGACACCCGAGCAGCGCCTGAGCCACCTGGGCGGCCTCAGACACGGTATGAGACCCCGGAGTCCAACTTGGCAACCCCGGCACCCCTGTGCCACCTGGGCTGCACCTGAGTCACCTGAGAGACCCCTGCGAGAAGTACCAGACGCCGGCGTCTCCTCGCGCCACCCCGGTAGCCCCTCGCCACCTGGGCGCCCCCTGTGCCAAGTACCAGACCGCGGCATGCCTGCGCGCAACTGCAGCAGCCCCTCCCCGTGCGCCACACCAACAGTCACTGTGCCACCTGGGCGGTCCCTGCATCAGGTACCAGACCCGGCGTCCTCGCGCGCATCCTCGGATGTCCTTGCGCCACCTGGGGGCCCCCTGCGCTAGGTAGCAGACCCCGGTGTCCTCGCGCACAACCACGGCAGTTCCTGCGCCACCTGGGCGACCCCTTCGCCAGGTACCTGACCCCGGCGTCCCCGCGTGCAACCCCGAAAGTCCTTGAGCCACCTGGGGGGCCCCTGTGCTAGGTACCAGACCCAGCGTCACCGCGCAAAACCCCGGCAGCCTCTGCGACACCTGGGCTGACCTGCGTGCATAACCTGGGCATTCCTTGCACCAGGTAGCAGACCCTGGCGTCCCCAAACGCCACTCCAGAAGTCCCTGCGCCACCTGGACAACCCCTGCGTTACATGGGTGGCCCCTGCACCACCTGGGTGACTCCTGCGCCTGGTATCAGACCCCGGCGTCACAGCGAAACAACCCTTGAGACCCTGAGCCACCTTGGCGGCCCCTGCGCCAGGTACCAGACCCCTGCATACCCGCGTGCAAACCCGGTAGCCCCTGTGCCACATGGGCTTCCCCTGCATCCCGTAGGCGGTCCCTGCGCCAGGTACAATACCCCGGTGTTATCGCGCGCAACCCCAGCAGACCCTGAGTCAACTTGGTGACTGCTGCACCCGGTATGAGACCCTGGCGTCCAAGTGCGCAACCCCGGCACCCCTGCACGACATAGGCTGCCCCTGCGTCACCTGAGCGGCCCCTGCGCCAGGTACCAGGCGCCGGCGTTACTGCGTGCCACCCCGGCAGTCCCTGCTTTTCCTGGGCGACCCCTGCATCAGGTGCCAGAACCCGGTGTCCACTTATGCAACCCCGGCAGCCCCTCGCCACCTGGGCGCTCTCGGTGCCAAGTACCAGACCCCGGCATGCCTGAGAGCAACCGCAACAGGCGCTGCGCCACCTGGGTGGCCCCTGCATCATCTGGGCGGCCCCTGCGCCAGGTATCAGACCCCGGCGTCCCCACGCGAAACCCGGCATCCCCTGCCATCTGGGCTGCCCCTTTGCCAGGTACCAGACTCCGCCGTCCCCGCACACAACCCCAGCAGTCACTGTGCCACCTAGACGGTCCCTGCGCTAAGTACCAGACCCCAGCGTCCCCGCGTGCAAACCCGAAAGTCCTTGAACCACCTGCGGGGGCCCTGTGCTAGGTACCAAACCCCAGCGTCACCGTGAAACACCCCGGCAGGCCCTGTGCAACCTGGGCGGCCCCTTCGTCAGATAAAACACCCCGGCGTCCACGCATGCAACCCCGACTGTCCCTGTGCCACCTGGGCGGCTTCAGCGCTAGAGGTCAGACCCCAGTGTCCCCGCGTGCCACTATGTCAGGCCCTGCACCACCTGGGCGGCCCCTGCGCCAGTTATCAGACCCCGCCGTCCCTACGCACCACCCCGGCAGCACTGCGCCACCTGGACAACCCCTGAGTCACATAACAGGCCCCAGCCTCCACGCGTGACACCACATCAGCCCCTGAGCCACCTGGGCGGCCTCTGCACCCAGTATGAGACCCTGGCGTCCATGTGCACAACCCCGGCACCCCTGTGCCATCTGGACTGCACCTGCATCATTTGGGAGGCCCCTGCGCCAGGTACCAGACGCCGGCGTCTCCTCGCGCCACCCCGGCAGCCCCTCGCCACCTGGGTGCCCCCTGTGCCAAGTACCAGACCACGGCATCATCGCGCGCAAACCCGACAGCCCCTGTGCCACCTGGGCGTACCCTGCGTCCCCTGGGCAGCCCCTTGGACAGGTACAAGACCCCGGTGTTACGCGCGCAACACTGGAAGCCCCTGCATTCCTTGGGCGATGCCTGCGCCAGGTACCAGACCCCGGCGTCCTGGCGCGCAACTCCGGCTGTCACTGCACCACCTGGGGTCCCCTGCGCCTGGTACCTGACCCCGGCATCACTGCGCGCAACACCGGCTGCACCTGCGCCACCTGTGCAGCCCCTGCACCATGTACCACTCCCCAGTATCCCCGCGTGCAACCCAGAAAGTCCTTGAGCCATATGCGTGGCCCCTGTGCTAGGTACCAGACCCCGGGGTCACCGCGTGCAACCTAGGCAGCCTAAGGGACACCTCTGCAGCCCCTGCGACACCAGGGCGGCCCCTGCGCCATGTTCAAGACCCAGGCATCCACGCGCGCAACCCCGGCAGCCCCTGCGCCTCCTGGGCGGCCCCTGCGCCAAGTACCAGACACTGGCGTTCCCGCGCAACATCCCAGAAGTTCTTGTGCCACCTGAGCGGCCTCTGCATCACATGGGCGACCTCTGCGCCAACTAGATTGATCCTGCACCAAGTACCAGACCCCGGCATCCCCACGCGTCATCCCAGAAGTCCCTGTGCCACCTGGGTGGCCTCTGCATCACATGGGCGGCCCCCGCGACACCTGGATTGATACTGCACCAAGTACCAGACCCCAGCTTCCCCGCGTGCCATCCCAGAAGTCCCTGTGCCACCTGGGCGGCCTCTGCATCATATGGGGGGCCCCTGCGTCACCTGGGCAGCTCCTGCACAATGTACCTGACTCCGGCGTCTATGCGCGCCACTCCAGAGGCCCTGAACCATCGGGGCGACCTCTGCACCCGGTACGAGACCCCAGCTTCTAAGTGCGCAACCCCAGCCTCCTTGTGCCCCTGTGCCAGGTACCATACCCTGTCGTCCCCGCACGCTATCCCGGCGGGCTATGCGACACCTGGGCGGCCCCTGCGCCAGATACCAGACCCCGGCGTCCCCTTGTGCAATCCCGAAAGTCCTTGAGCCAACTGGGGGGCTCCTGTGACAGGTACCAGACTCCGGCATAAACGCGAGACACCCTAGCAGGCCCTGCGTCGCCGCACACAACCCCGGCAGCCTCTGCGACACCTGGGTGGCCCCTGATATTACATGAGACCCCGGCATCCACGTGCGCAACCTCGGCAGCCCCTGTGCCTCTGGGCCGCCCCTGCGCCAAGTACCACACCCCGGCGTCCACACGCGCCACCCCAAGAGCCCCTGAGAATCCCGGGCAGCCTCTGCACCCGGTATGAGGGTATGAGACCCCGTCGTCCAAGTGCGCCACCCCGGCACCCATGTGCCACCTGGACTGCACCTGCGACACATGGAGTGCCCCTGCGATAGGTACCAGACCCCGGCATCACCACGTGCAACACCGGAAGTCCATGCGCCACCTGGGGGACCCCTGTGCCAGGTACCAGACCCCGACATCCCCGCACGCAACCCCGGTAGCCTCTGCGACACCTGGGAGGCCCCTGCGTCATCTGGGTGGCCCCTGCGCACGGTACCATTACCCCGGCGTCACCGCGAGCCACCCTGGAAGGCAGTGCAACACCTTGGCGGCCCCTGCACCAGGTTCCCGACCCTGGTGTCCCCACGCGCCACCCCAGAAATCCCTGTGCCACCTGGGCAGCCTGTGCAACACATGGGAAGCCCCTGTGCCACCTGGGTGGCCCCTGCACGATGTGCCAGACCTTGGCGACCCTGAGCACAAACCCGGCAACCCCTGCGCCACCTGGGCGACCCCTGCACCACCCGGGCGGCCCCTGCGCCAGGTATCAGACCCCGGGTCACCGGGTGCAACCCCGGCAGTTACTGCGCCACCTTGGCGGGCCCTGCGCCAGGTAAGAGACCCCGGCATCATCGCACACAAACCCGGCAGCCCATGTGCCACCTGGGCATCCCCTGAGTACCCTGGGCGGCCCCTTCGCCAGGTACAAGACCATGGTGTTACCACACGCAACCCAAGCAGTTCCTGTGCTCCTTGGGCGACGCCTGCACCAGGAACCAGATCCCGGCATTCCCCCGTGCAACCACGGCAACCCCTGCCAACTGGGCTGCCCCATCGCCAGGTGTCAAACCCGCCGTCCCTGCGTACAACCGCGGAAGTCCTTGCGCCACCTGGGGGACCCCTGTGCCATGTACCTGACACCAGCGTCCTTCAGCCACTTGGGGGGCCCCTGTGCTAGGTACCAGACCCCAGCATCACCGCGCGCAACTCCGGCAGACTCAGACCCAGGTGGCACAGGGGTGCCGGGTTGCACACTTGGATGTCGGGGTCTCGTACCGGGTGCATAGGCCGCCCAGGTGGCTCAGGGGCTTCCGGGGTGGCATGCGGGGACGCCGAGTTCTGGTACTTGGCACAGGGGCCGCCCAGGTGGCGCTGGGGCTGCCGGGGTTGCGCACGTGGATGCCGGGGTCTCGTACATGGCGCAGGGGCCGCTCAGGTGTCACAGGGCCTGCCGGGGTGGCTCACGGTTACTCTGGGGTCTGGTACCTAGCACAGGAGCCGTCCAGGTGGCTCAAGGACTTTCGGGGTTGAACACGGGGAAGCCGGGGTCTGGTATCTGGCGCAGGAGCGCCCAGGTGTCGCATAGACTGCCTGGGTTGTGCGCGGGAACGCCGGGTTCAGGTACCTGGCGCAGGGACCGCTCAGGTGTCGCAGGGGCCGCCCAGTTGTCGCAGAGGCTGCCGGGGTTGCGCGGGGAGACGCCGGGATCTGGTTCCTATAACAATGGTCCCCCAGGTGGCTCAAGGACTTTTGGAGTTGCACATGGGGATGCTGGGTGTGGTACATGGTGTAGAGTTCGCCCAGGTGGCGCAGGAACTGCCGGGGTTGCGCGCGAGGACTTAACTTAGTAATTTTTGTTTAGTTAATGTCCAAAATAAGGCAATCTTAATCTGCTTTTACCTATATTAAGAACATATTTCATACACTTGAATATATATTGTCTTTTACTGATGTTTAGAGCTAATATCTTATATTTGGCAATTGGCGTTTAGCATTTTAACTTACACAATTTAGATATTCTAAGGATAGACATTTATTAAAGCTTATACCATTTATATTTACTCAATTTACTAGTTTTAATAGGTGTTTTAGATTACCTGTGAAAATCAAGATGTTAGCTTTAATTTGCCAGGTATCTTATCAGCACAGTGAGCAACAGACTACAAGCTGGACACGAGTGTGGAAGTTTATGCAGCAGGGGATATCTGAGGCAGAGTCCACCAGTCAAAGCTGACACTAAATGAAGTTATTTAGGTGGCCACTCGTCGCTTTGAAGAATACTATACATCAGATATCACAACCGCTATTTTTTTGTAGAGAGGAAAATTCTAAATATTTAGATTTGTATTTTTTTTAGAATGAACCTTTATTTCTGAATTTCCATTAGAGCCAAACTGGATAACAAAAATTAGTATTTTTTTCATTTTTAAAATCTTTAGCCTTTTATTTAATATATACTCCAAAGATGAGTATGGATAGCATGATTTAAACTATTTTTAAAGCCTGAGATATGCATCCCTCACTATGTTTTAAAAGCCAAACATTATTTTAAGCAGGAATCAATAAATAGTGACTGAAGGCCTTTTTCTTTTGACTGAAAGGGTGTATGGATCCATTTTAGTTGTTGTTATTATTATTTACTTTATGAGTACTCATGTATTCGAAAAGCCAATCCATTGGTACCATGACAAAACAATACATTGACCACATAAGACAGTAAATTATGCAGACATACACATACACACACATTACAAGAAATTATATGGACACAGATAACACATAGACAGAGCTGGGGTCCTGGGCAAATGGCTGGGGCAGGCGGCTTGATTTTACTTTTCTATGCTTTCACTCAAGCTCCATAATTGAAAATATCTGAAGCCCAATAACCCTATTCTGGAGCACTCTTTCTGTTTCCAGCTTCATACCGCCCCATCGCTGCCTACAGCCTCCCGCGGGAGCAGGCCAGGCCGGGCGGGGCACAGCTTGCGCGCCACACCCTGACTGTTTTGGTGTGGCCGCTGGCAAGGTGCGTGCGCGGTGGAGTGCAGGCGGGGCGCCCTGAGCTTTGCCTCTGGGCCCGACTCCGGCATCGAAATGAGAGAGACCCAGTGGTGGTTTCCAGGGCTACAGGGGTCCCAGTATTTTCTGCAGGCACGCAGTGAATGCGCCCCAAGCTCCGCTATGCTCCGCCCCGCCAGAATCGCCGCCAGAGTCCCCGCCCAAGCTGCCGCGACCTGGGAAGTCCGGGAAGCTGTGTGCCGGATCGGGACGCTGAGCGCCATCCCTGATCATGGCGGGACAGACGCCGGGTCGTGCCGGACCCGCGCGGGTGCGGGCGGCACCCGCACCCGGCAGCCCGTGCCTCCCGCCTCAGCCTCTCCTGCCTTTCCTCTCTTCGGCGGCGGTGCGGTGCGCCAGCTATGCCAGGGCCGCTGCCCGCTCCGCGGGAGGCGGAGGCTTCTCCTGGCGGCTGGCGAGCTCCCGGGGCGGGGGCTACCTTCCCGCACGCCCGCGCGCGCGCGCGCGCAATAGCACCTACCGCCTCGCCAGGGCGATTTAATTCTCGGGTAAAAGAAAATGAAGAGATTTAAAGGCTGGGACTGCCCCATGATTCATGGGGGGGCGTCTGCCTGAAAGACCGCCTTCCCGTCAGCATTGTCGAATTAAAAGTTAAAGTGAAACGCCTGGCACCGGGCACCAGATCTGTCGGGGGCATCCATATGTCTCTCGGAGCCAGCCAGAGAGAGAGAGAGATGCGAAGCTGATGGGGGGGCAGAAGCCGGACGGTTGGAGAAATAACCATACCTCCAACCGGGAGCCAAGTCTCGCAAGAACTCGTTTATTAGAAAGCCACAGGCAATATAGGAAGTTCGCAATTAGTAGGGTGTGGCACCATGCCCTCCTGGGATCTGTCATAGGTAGAGGCATCTGTCGTTTGTGAGTACGGAAGGAGGTAACTACCTATCACAGCCCTCCTGAGGCTACCTCCGGGACTACCTGCAGGACCTCCCCCTGAGGAATTCACCAGCGCCATCTTTGCCATTAATATGCTGAATTACTGCCACGTGGAAGAGGCCGTGTACTACAGAGCAGGCTTCTGCCAGTCCACCAGGCCCTTTCATGGCACTGGGAATAGGACCCAGCAGTACCTGACCCCGGCCTCCCCGCGCGCAACCCCAGCAGTCCAGCGCTACCTGGGCAGCCCCTGCGCCAGATACCAGACCCCGGCGTCCACGTACGCAACCCCGGCTGCCCCTCGCCACCTGGGCCACCCCTGTGCCAAGTACCAGACACCGGCATGCCTGGCCGCAACCGCAACAGACCCTGCACCACCTGTTCGGTCCCTGCATCACATGGGTGGCCCCTGCACCACCATGGCGGCCCCTTCGCGCGAAAACCCGGAAGCCCCTGTGCCACCTGGGCGTCCCCTGCGTCCCCTGGGCGGACTCTGCACCAGGTACAAGATCCCGGTGTTACTGCGTGAAACCCCGGCTGCCCCTGTGCTCATTGCGCGATGCCTGCGCCAGGTACAAGAGCCAGCTTACCAAAGCGCAACCCTGGCAGCCCCTGTCACTGGGCTGCCACTTCACCATGTACCAGACTCCGCCTTCCCCGCGCGCCACCCCGGCTGTCACTGAGCCACCTGGGCCTCACCTGCACCAGGTACGAGTCTGCGGCGTCCTCGCACACAACCCCGGAATTCCTTGTGCCACCTGGGGTCCCCTGCACTAGGTACCAGACCCCGGCGTTCTCTCACAACAATGGCAGTTACTGCACCACCAGGGTGACCCCTGCGCCAGGTACCTGACCCCAGCTTCCCCCGAAAGTCGATGAGCCACCTGGGGGGCCCTTGTGCTAGGCACCAGACCCTGGCATCACCGCGATACACCCCGGCGGCCCCTGCCACATGGGCTGCCCACGCTAGGGGTCAGACCTCGAAGTCCCTGTGTGCCACCCCAGCAATCCCTGCACCACCTTGGCGGCCCCTGCATCCCCTGGGCGGCACCTGCGCCAGTTACAAATCCCCGGTGTTACCGCGCGTAATCCCTGCAGCCCCTGCACTCCTTGGGCGATCCCTGCAGCAGGTACCAGACCCTGGCGCCCCCGCGCACAACGCCGGTAGCCCCTGCACCACTGGGCGGCCCCTGCGTCACCTGGATAGACCCTGCGCCAGGTACCAAACCCCAGCGTCACCACGAGCCACCCTGGAAAGCCCTGCGACACCTTGGCATCCCTTGAACCATGTACAAGACCCAGGCTCCCACGTGCGCAACCCCTGATACCCCTGTGCCTCCTGGGCGGCCCCTGCACAAGGTACCAGACCCCGGCGACCTCACACTCAACCCTGGCAGTTCCAGCGCCACCTGGGCTACCCCTGCGCCAGGTACCTGACTCCGGCATTCCCACGATCAACCCCTGCAGGCCCTGTGTCACTGGGCAACCCCTGAATTATGTACCAGACCCTGGCTTCCCCTCGAGCAACCCCAAAAGTCCTTGAGCCACCTGGGGGGCCCTTGTACTAGGTGCCAGACTCCGCAGACACCGCGAAACACCCCAGCAGCCCCTGCCACCTGGGTGGCCCCTGCAATAGACCCCGGCGTCCACACGCACCACCCCAGCTGCCCCTGAGCCACCTGGGCAGCCTCTGCACCCGGAATGCGACCCCAGCATCAAAGTGCGCAACCTGGCACCCATGAGCCAACTGGGCTGCACTTGTGTCACCTGGGCGGCCCCTGTGCCTGGTACCAGACGCCGGCGTTACCGAGCGCCATTCCGGCACTGCCTGTGCTCCCTGGGCGACCCCTACACCAGGTACCAGACCCCAGCTTCTATGTACGCTACCCCGGAAGCGCCTCACCACCTGGGTGCCCCCTGAGCCAAGTACCAGACCCCGGCATGCCTGAGAGCAACCGCAGCAGTCCCTGCGCCACATGGGCGGCCCCTGCATCATCTGGGCGGCCCCTGCATCACATGGGCGGCCCCTGCACGACCTGGGAAGCCCCTCCGCCAGGTATCAGACCCCGGCGTCCTGCGCGTAACCCCAGCAGCCCCTGCCAACTGGGCTGCCCTTCACCTGGTACCAGAACCGCCGTCCCCGCGCGCCACCCCAGCAGTCTGCGCCAACTGTCGGTCCCTCTGCCAGGAACCAGACCCCGGCGTTCTCGCGCGCAACGCCTTAATCCTTGAGCCACCTGGGGTCTCCTGCGCTAGGTACCAGACCCCGGTGTCCTTGCGCACAACAATGGCAGTTCCTTCGCCACCTCGTCGACCGATGCGCCAGGTACCTGACTCCGGCGTCCCCGCAAGCAACCCTGGCAGGCTATGCGACACCTGGGCGGCCCCTGCGTCAGATACCAGACCCTGGCATCCCCGCGTGCAACCTCGAATGTCCTTGAGCCACCTGGGGGCACCCTGTGCTATTTACCAGACCCCTTCATCACTACGCGCAACCCCGGCAGGCCCTGAGCTACTTAGGCGGCTTCTGCACCCGGTACAAGACCCCGGCATCCTCATAGAAACCCCAGAAGCCCCTGCCAACTGGGCTGCCCCTTCGCCAGGTACCAGACCCCTCCGTCAACTCGCGACACCCCAGCAGCCCCTGAGCCACCTGGGGGGCCTCTGACCTTGTATGAGTCCCCGGCCTCCCAGTGCGAAACACCGGCACCCCTGTAACACCTGGGCTGCACCTGGTCACCTGGGCGACCCCTGCGCCAGGTACCAGATGCCAGGGTTACCGTGTGCCACCTCGGCAGTCCCTTCGCTCCCTCGGTGACCCCTGCGCCAGGAGCCAGACTCCGGAATACACGTACGGATAATCGGAAGCCCCTCGCCGCCTGGGCGCTCCTGGTACCAAATACCAGACACCGGCATGCCTGAGAGCAACCGCAACAGCCCCTGTGCCACCTGGGCGGCCTCTGCGTTACATGGGCGGCCCCTGCACCCCCTGGGTGGCCCCTGCGCCAGGTATCAGACCCCAGCGTCACCGCGTGCAACCCCGGCAGTTACTGCACCACCTGGGCAGCCCCTGTGCCAGGTACCAGACCCCGGAATCTTTGCGCGAAATTCAGGCAGGCCCTGTGCCACCTGGGTGACACCTGTGTCCCCTGGACGGCCCCTGTGACAGGTACAAGACCCCGGTGTTACTGCACGCAACCCCGGCTGTCACTGCACCACCTGGCGTCCCCTGAGCCTGGTACCTGAACCCAGCATCCCCGTGAGCAACCCCTCCCCTGCAGCCCCAGCGCCACCTGGGTGGCCCCTGCACAATGTACCACATCCCAGCTTCCCCGTGTGCAACCCCAAAAATCCTTGAGCCACATGCGTGGCCCCTGTGCTAGGTATCAGACCCTGGAGTCACTGCGCGCAACCCCAGCACCCTCTGCGTCACCTGGGCGCCCCCTGCGTCCCCTGGGCAGCCCCTGCGCCAGGTACAATACCCCGGTGTTACCGCGCACAACCCCGGCAGCCCCTGCGCTCATTGGGCGACCCCTGCGCCAGGTACCGCACCTGGCGTTCCCGAGCGCAACCCCGGCAGCACCAGCCATATGGGCTGCCCCTTCGCCAGGTACCAGAACCCGCCGTCCCCGCGTGCCACCCCAGCAGTCACTGCGCCACCTGGGCTGTCCCTTCGCCAGTTTCCAAACCCTGGCGTCCTCGCGCGCAACCCCGGAAGTCCTTACGCCACGTGGGCGGCCCCTGTCCCAAGTACCAGACCCTGGAATAATCACGCCAAACCCGGCAGCGCTTGGGCCACCTGGGCGGCCTCTGCATCCCTTCAGCGGCCCCTGCGCCAGGTACACGACCCCGGTGTTACCGTGCGCAACCCCAGCAGCCCCTGCGCTCCTTGGGCAACACCTGCACCAAGTACCAGACACCTGCGTCCCCGCGCGCTTCCCTGGCAGCCCCTGCCAATTGGGCTGCCACTTCGCCAGGTACAAGACCCCGCCGTCCCCACGCGCCACCCCGGCTGTCACTGTACCACCTGGGCAGCCTCTGCGCCAGGTACCTGACCCGACGTCCTCGCGCGCAACCTCGGAAGTACTTGCGCCACCTGGGGTCCTCTGCCTGCGCTAGGTAACAGACCCCGGCGTCCTCGCACACAACAATGGCAGTTCCTGAGCCACATGGGTGACCCCTGCGCCAGGTAACTGACCACGGTGTCACCGCGCGCAACCCCAACAGGCTATGCGACACCTGGGCTGCCCCTGAGAAAGATACCAGACCCCGGTATCCCCTTGTGCATCCACGAACATCCTTGAGCCACCTGGGGTGTTCCTGTGCTAGGTACAAGACCCCGGCGTAACCGCGAGCCACCCAGGCAGGCCTGCAACACCTGGGGTGCCCTTGCACTAGGTACCAGACCCCCGCTTCCCCGCGTGCAACCCCGGATGTCCTTGCGCCACCTGAGAGACCCCTGTGCCAGGGACCTGACCCCGGCGTCCTCACGCGCAACCCCGGCAGTTCCTGTGCTACCTGGGCGACCCCTGAACCATTTACCACACCCCAGCATCCCCGCGTGCAACCCCGAAAGTCCTTGAGCCACCTGGGGGGCCCCTGTCCTAGGTACCAGACCTCGGCAAAACCCGGCAGCCTCTGCGACAACTGGGCGACCCTGCGACCATGAGCGGCACCTGACAATATACGAGACTCCGGCGTCCACGTACGCAACCCCAGCAGCCCCTACGCCTCCAGGAATCCTCTGCGCCATGTGCCAAACCACGACGTCCCCGCGCGCCACCCAGCAGCCCCTGAGACACCTGGGCAGCCATTGCACCCTGTACGAGACCACGGCATCCAAGTGCGCACTCCGGCACCCCTCCACCACCTGGGCTGCACCTGCGTCACCTAGGCAGCCCCTGCGTTAAGTACCATACGCCGGCGTTACCATGCGCCACCCTGGCAGTCCCTGCGCTCCCTGGGCGTCCCCTGCACCAGGTACCAGACCCCGGCGTCCAGATACGCAACCCCGGCAGCCCCTCACCATTTGGGCGCCCCCGGTGCCAAGTAAAAGACAACGGCATACCTGCACGCAACCGGAGCAGCCCCTGTTCCACCTGGGCGGCCCCTGCATCAGAAGGGCGGCTCCTGCACCACCTGGGCGGCCCCGGCCCCGGTATCAGACCCCAGCGTCACCGCATGCAACCCCGGCAGTTCCTGCGCCACCTGGGCGGCCCCTGCGCCAGGTACCAGACTCTTGCATCATCGCGCCCAAACCCTGGATCCCCTGTGCTACGTGGGAGTCCCCTGCGTCCCCTGGGCGGCCCCTGCGACAGGTACAAGACCCCGGTGTTACCACGCGCAACCCCGGCAGCCCCTGCGCTCCTTGGGCGACCCCTGCGGCAAGTAACAGATCCCAGCGTTCCCGCACGGAACCCCGGCAGCCCCTGCCAACTGGGCTGCCCCATCGCCAGGTACCATACCCCGCCGTCCCCGGGTGAAACTGCGGAAGTCCTTGAGCCACCTGGAGGACCCCTGCGCCAGGGACCTGACCCCGGCGTCCTCGCGAGGAACCCCGGCAGTTCCTATGCCACCTGGGCGGCCCCTGCACCATGTACCACAGCCCAGCGTCCCCGCAAGCAACCCCGAAAGACCTTAGGCCACCTGGGGGCCCCTTGTGCTAGGTACCAGACCCGGCGTCACCGCGCGCAACCTCGGCAGCCTCTGCGACACTTTGGCAGCACCTACGACACCTGGGCGTCACTTGCGATATGTACGAGACCTAGGCGTCAACGTGTGCAACCCCGGCAACCCTGCGCCTCCTGGGTGGCCCCTGCACCAAGTACCAGACTCTGGCGTTCCCGCGCACACCCCAAAAGTCCCTGTGCCACCTGGGTGGCCTGTGCATCACATGGGTGGCACCTGCCCCACCTGGGTGGCTCTGGCACTATGTACCAGACCCCGGCGACCTCGTGTGCCACCCAACAGCCCCTGAGCCACCTGGGCTGCCTCTGCACCCGGTATGAGACCCCGGCGACCAATTGCACAACCCCGGCCCCTCTGTGGCACCTCTGCTGCACCTGCGTCACCTGGGCAGCCCCCGCGCCAGGTACCAGACCCCGGCAACCCCGCGTGCAACCCCGGCAGTCGCTGCGCAGCCTGGGCGTCCCCTGTGTCCCCTGGGATTCCCCTGTGCCATGTACAAGACTCCGGTTTACCACGCGCAACCCATGCAGCCCCTGTGCTCCTTGGATGAATCCTGCACCAGGTACCAGATCCCGGAGTCCCCGCACGCAACCCCGGGTGCATAGGCTGCCAAGGTGGCTCAGGGGCTGCTAGGGTGGTGCGTGGGGACGCCTGGGTTTGGTACTTGGTGCAGGGGCCGCCCAGGAAACGCATGGGGTTCCGGGTTGTGTATGTGGACGCCGGGGTCTTGTATATTGTCAGTGGCCTCCCAGGTGTAGCAGGGGCTGCCCAGGTTTCAAAGAGGCTGCCAGGTTTGCGCGCGGTGATGCCGGGGACTGTTACCTAGCACAGGGGAACCCCAGGTGGCTCAAGGACTTTCGGGGTTGCACGCGGGGACGCTGGGGTGTGGTACATGGTGCAGGGGTCGTCCAGGTGGCACAGGAACTGCCGGGATGCGCCCGAGGACGCCGGGGTAAGGTACCTTGCTCAGGGGTCCCCCAGGTGGCACAAAGACTTCCGGGGTTGCGCGCGATGACGACGGGGTCTGTTACCTAGCGCAGGTGTTGCCCAAGGAGCGCAGGGGCTGCCGGGGTTGCACGCGGTAACACTGGGGTCTTGTACTTGGCGCAAGGGCCGCCCAGGGGATGCAGGGAATGCCCAGGTGGTACAGGAGCTGCTGGGTTTGAGAGCGGGGATGCTGAGGTCTGGTACCTGAAACAGGGGCCGCCAAGATGGCTCAGGGACTGCTGGGGTGGCACGCGGGGACACCAGGTCTGGTATCTGGCGCAGGGTCAAGGACTTTCAGGGTTGCACGCGGGGACGCCGGGGTGTGGAATGTGGCACAGGGGCCAACCAGGTGGCGCAGGAACTGCCGGGGTTGCACTCGGTGACGCCGAGGCTTCATATCTGGAGGAGGGGCTGCCCAAGTGGTACAGGGGCTGCCCATGTGATGCAGGGGGTGCCCAGGTGGCACAGGGGCTGCTGTGGTTGCGCAAAGGCATGCTTGGGTCTGGTACTTGGCACAGGGGGTGCCCAGGTGATGAAGGGCTGCCGGGGAAGTGTACGTGGACGCCAGGGTCTGGTACCTGGCGCAGGGGTCGCCTAGGAGCGCAGGGACTGCCGGGGTGGCGCGTGGTAACGCCGGCTTCCGGTACCAGGCTCAGGGGCTTCCCAGGTGATGCAGGTGAAACCCAGGTGGCACATGAGTGCCGGTGTGGCCCACTAGGACGCCGGGGTCTCATACCGGGTGCAGATGCCGACCAGGTGGCTCAGGGGCTGCTGGGGTGGCGCGCGTGGACGCCGGGGTCTGGTACAATGTGCAGGGGCCGCCCAGGTGGCGCAAGGACTACAGGCGTGGCACGAAGAGACGCCGGAGTCTGGTACCTGGGGCCGGAGCCGCCCAGTTGGCACATGGGCCGCCCATGTGATGCAGAGGCCTCCCAGGTGGCACAGGGACTTCTGGGATGGCGCGCGGGGACGCCAGGGTCTGGAACTTGGCGCAGGGGCCGCCAAGGAGATGCAGGGGCTGCCGGAGTTGCGCACGTGGTCTCCGGAGTCTGGTACCTAGCACAGGGGCCCCCCAGGGGGCTCAAGGACTTTCGGGGTTGCACGCAGGGACGCCGGGGTCTGGTACATTGTTTACAGGCTGCCCAGTGGCGCAGGGGCTGCCGGGGTTGTGCGCTGGGTTGCCAGAGTCAGGTACCTGGCGCAGGGGTCGCCCAGGTGGCGGTGGAACTGCCGGGGTTGAGCGAGAGGATGCCGGGTTCTGGTACCTGGTGCAGCGGCTGCCCAGGAGGCACAGAGGCAACAGGGGTTTGCACTTGGACGCCGGGGTCTCGTACATTTTTCAGGGGCCGCTGAGGTGTCACATAGTCTTCCGGGGTTGCACGCTGGGATGCCGGGATCAGGTAACTGGCCCAGGGATCGTGCAGGTGGCGCAGGGACTGCCATTTTTGTTCGCGAGGACGCCGGGGTCTAGTACCTAACGCAGGGGCCGCCCAGGTGGCACAGTGACAGCCAGGGTTGCACGAGGGACGCCCAAGTCAGGTTCCTGGTGCAGGGCCCAGGTGGCGCTGGAACTGCCAAGGTTGAACGCAAGGACGCCGGGGTCTGGTACCTGGTGCAGGGGACCCCCAGGAGGCGCAGGGGCATCAGGGATTGCGCACGTGGACGCCGGGGTCTCATATATCGTGCAGGGATAGCCAAGGTGTCGCAGGGCCTTTCAGGTGGCTCGCAGTGACCCCGGGGTCTGGTAACTGGCGCAGGAGCTGTCCAGGTGATGCAGGGGCCTCCCAGGTGTCGAAGAGGCTACTGAGTTTTCGCACGAGGACACCAGGGTCTGGTACCTGGCACAGGGGTTGCCTAAGGAGCGCAGGGGCTGCTCAAGGATTTTCGTGGTTGCATGCGGGGAAGCTAGGGTGTGGTACATGGGTTCAGGGGCTGCCCAGGTGGTGCAGGTGCTGCTGGGGTTGCACACGGGGATGCCGGGGTCAGTTGCCTGGCGCAGGGGTCGCCCAGGTGGCAAAATATCTGCCGGGCTTGTCGCGAGGATGCCGGGATAAAGTACCTGGTGCAGGGGTTCCCCAGGGGGCGCAAGGACTTCTGGGGTTGCACGCGGGGACGCTGGGGTCTGGTACCTAGCGCAGGGGCCACCCAAGTGTCGCAGGTCCTGCCAGGGTGACACGCGGTGACGCTGGGGTCTGGTATCTAGCACGGGGCCCCCCAGGTGGCTCAAGAACTTTCGAGGTTGCACCAGGGCCTGGTACCTGGCGCGGGAGCAGGTACCTGGCCAGGGGTCGCTCAGGTGGCGCAGGAACTGCCATTGTTGTTTGTGAGGACGCCAGGGTCTGGTACCTAGCGCAGGTGACCCGAGGTGTTGCAAGGACTTCCAGGGTTGCGCGCGAGGACCCCTTGGTCTTGTACCTGGTGCAGGGGCCGCCCAGGTGGCGCAGTGACAGCCGGGGTGGCGCGCGGGGACGGCGGGTTCTGATACCTGGCGAAGGGGCAGCCCAGTTGGCAGGGAATGCCGGGGATGCGCGCAGGATGCCGGGGGCGGCGCAGGGGCCGCTCATGTGATGCAAAGGCCGTCTAGGTCGCACAGGGACTTCTGGGTTGGCGCGCGGGGATGCTGGGGTCTGGTACTTGGCGAGGAGTCGCCTAGGAGGCGCAGGGGCTGTTGGGGTTGCGCACGTGGACGCTGGAGTCTCGTACATGGCGCAGGGGCCGCCCAGGTGTCACAGGGGCGGTCCAGGTGTCGCAGAGGCTGCAGGGGTTGTGTGTGGTAGCACCTGGGTCTTGTACTTGCCGCAGGAGTCGCGCAAGTGGCGCAGGAACTGCCATTGTTGTTCGTGAGGACGCCTGAGTCTGTTACTTAGCGAGGCCACCCCAGGTGGCGCATGGACTTCCGGGGTTGTCCGCGAGGACGCCGGGGTCTTGTACCTGGCGCAGGCATCGCCCAAGTGGCGCAGGGTCTGCCACGTTAGTGCGCGGTAACACTGGGGTCTTTTATATGGCACAGGGGATGCACAGGTGGCGAAGGAACTGCCATTGTGGTTCGGGAGTACGCCGGTGTCTGGTATCTGGCACAGGGGCCGACCAGGTGGCGCAGGAACTGCCGGGGTTGCACTCGATCACACCGGGGTCTGATACCTGGAGCAGGGGCCGCCCAGGTGGTGCAGGGGCCACCCATGTGATGCAGGGGCCGTCCAGGTGGTGGAGGGGCTGCTGCGGTGTGCGCAGGCATGCCGGGGTCTGGTACTTGGCACAGGGGGTTCCCAGGTAGCGAGGGGCTGCCGGGGTTGAATACGCAACCCCGGTTGCCTCTGCGCCACCTGGGCGACCAATGCACCACATTCCAAATCCCCGAAAGTCCTTGAGCCACCTGGGGGGACCCTGGGCTAGGTACCAGAACCCGGTGTCACCGCGCACAAACTGGGCAACCCCTGCACGATGTACGACACCCCGGCGTCCACGTGAGCAACCCCCGCAGCCCCTGCGCCTCCTGGGTGGCCCCTGCGCCAAGTACCGACCCCGGTGTCGCCACGCGGCACCCCAGCAACCCCTGAGCCACCTGGACGGCCTCTGCACTCGGTACGAGACCCCGGCGACCAAGTGCTCAACCCCGGCACCCCTGCGGTACCTGGGCTGCACCTGCGTCTCCTGGGCGGCACCTGCGCCAGGTACCAGACCCTGGCATCCCCGGGCACCACCTCAGAAGTCCCTGTGCTACCTGGGCGGCCTTTGCATCACATGGGCAGCCCATTCCCCACCTGGGTAGCTCCTGCACCATGTACCAGACCCCGGCATCCACGCCACCACCCCAGTAGACCCTAAGCCACCTGGGTGGCCTCTACACCTGGTACGAGTCCCCGGCGTCCAATTGGGCAAACCCAGCCCCCCTGCGCCACCTGGGCTGCACCTGCGTCACCAGGTGGCCCCTACGCCAGGTACAAGGCCCCGGCATCCGCGCGTGCAAACACGGCACCCCTTGGGCCACCTGGTCTTCCCCTGCGTCCCCTGGGCGGCCCCTGTGTCAGGTACAAAACCCCGGTGTTACCGCGTGCAACCCAGGCTGCCCCTGCGCTCCTTGGGCGACCCCTGTGCCAGGTACCAGACGCCAGCGTCCCCGCACGCAACCCCGGTAGCCTCTGCGACACCTGGGTGGCCCTGTGTCACCTTGGCGGCCCCTGCACCAGGTACCAGTCCCTGGCATCCCTGCGCACCACCCCAGAAGTCCCTGTGCCAACTGAGCGGCCCCTGCACCATGTACCAGACCCCGGTGTTACCGCGCGCAACCCAGGATGCCTCTGCGCTCCTTGGGCGACCCCTGCGACAGGTATCAGACCCGGGCGTCACCGCGTGCAACCCTGGCAGATCCTGCGCCACCTGGTAGCCCCCTACGACAGATACCAGACCCCGGCATACCCACGTGCAACCCCGAAAGTCCTTGAGCCACCTGGGGTGCCCCTGCGACATCTGGGCGGCTGCTGGGCCCTCTACCCAGTGCCATGAAAGGGCCTGGTGGACTGGCAGAAGCCTGCTCTGTAGTACCGGGCCTCTAACACGTGGCAGTAATTCAGCATATTAATGGCAAAGATGGCGCTGGCGAATTCCTCAGGGGGAGGTCCCGCAGGTAGTCCCAGAGGTAGCCTCAGGAGGGCTGGGATAGGTAGTTACCTCCTTCCGTACTCACAGACGACAGGCGCCTCTACCTAGGATAGATCCCAGGAGAGCGTGGTGCCACACCCTACTACTTGTGAACTTCCTGAACTGTCTCTACTATAAAAGAGAGATGTGCTTTCTAATAAACGAGTTTTTGCAAGACTTGGCTTCCGGTTGGAGATATGGTTATTTGTCCAACCGTCCCGCATCTGCCCCCCCGTCAGCTTCGCATCTCTCTCTCTCTCTGGCTGGCCCCGAGGGACCGATGGATGCCCCCGACAGATCTGGTGCCGTGTGCGAGGCGTTTCCCTTTAACTTTTAATTAGACAATGCTGATGGGAAGGCGGTCTTTCGGGCAGAGGTCCCCCCATGAATCATGGGGAATTTCCAGCCTTTAAATCTCTTCCTTTTCTTTTACCCGAGAATTAAATCTCCCTGGCGGGGCGGTAGGTGCAATTCTGCACGCCAGGAGAAGCATCCGCCCCCCGCGGAGCGGGCGGCGGCCCTGGCCTCGCTGGCGAGCCGCGCCGCCGCCGACGAGCGGAAAGGCAGGGGAGGAGGTGGGCCTCCCGCTTCCTGCCGCCCGCGACCGCGCGGGTCTGGCACGACCCGGCGCCTGTCCCGCCATAAACAGGGCTGGCGCACGGCGTCCCGGACTTCCCGAGACGCGGCAACTCGGGCGGGGACTCTGGCGGGAACTCTGGCAGGGCGGAGCATAGCGGAGCTCGGCGCGTGCGCTGCGTGCCCGCAGCAAAATACTGGGACCCCTTCAGCCCTGGAAACCGCCCCTGGGTCTCTCTCATCTCGATGCCAGAGTCGGGACCGGAGGCAAAGCTCAGGGCGCTCCGCCCGCACTCCACCGCCAACGCACTTTGCCAGCGCCGCACCAAAACAGTCAGGGCACAGCGCGCAAGCTGCGCATCTCCGGCTGGCGCCCTGGACCCGCCCCTCAGGAGGAAAATGGAGCTGTTGAAAGAGTTGCTTCAGACAGAGCTCCGGGCGCCCCGCCCGGCTGGGCCTGCAGCTCCCACGTGAGGCTGAGGCGGCAACGGGGCAGGATGAAGCTGGAAAGAGAAAGAGTGCTTCAGAATAGGGTTATTGGGCTTCAGATGTTTTCTATCATGGAGCTTGAGTGAAAGCATAGAAAAGTAAAATCAAGCCGCCTGCCCCAGCCATTTGCCTAGGACCCCAACTCTGTCTATGTGTTATCTGTGCCCATATAATTTCTTGTAATGTGTCTGTACATGTATGTCTGCATAATTTACTGTCTTATGTGGTCAATGTATTGTCTGTTTATGGTACCAACATTAAATCTCAAATAAATGAGTACTCATAACTTAAATAATAATAATAACAACAACTAAAA